>BRYC01000263.1:0-13570 GCA_030267985.1 Parmales sp. scaly parma | reverse complement strand
CCCCCCCCCCCCCCCCCCCCCCTCCCGATGCCACGCAAACCAGCCTCTCTCCCCCCCCCTGCTCGCAAACGCCGAAGAAGCTCATGTCGGGGTGATTTTTTTTCAACTTTTCGACAATTTTTTGAGCGGATTTTGCGTCCACTCCGCCGTCCATCCTCTCCACGCAAATCGCCTCCGTCCCCGCCTCCAATTTACTAGTCAGCAGCTTCAAGCAGTCGTTCATCACCTGCCCTGCATTCGCCTTTCTCAGCTCGTTGGCCCTTTTCTGGAGCTTTTCGATTCGCCCGCGGAGCTCTGTTTTAGTCGAATAAGACATCAAAGATGTGCTGTCGATGTCCTTCCTCAGCTTGTTGCTCGAGGCTTCGAGCAGAATGACGTCTGTTGACGATTCTGCGTGATTTTCAATTTCTGTGACGAGGTTTGTTAAGCCTCGTCCGTTCTCCCTCGCCTCTCTAGCGACATTGCGAGTAACGGCAGTGATTCTTCTCACGCCCTTGGCAACTGCGGACTCCTCAACAATCACAAAATCTTCCGCCTCCTTTGTGTTCGCGGAGTGTGTCCCTGCTCCGAGCGAAGAAGGTGCGAAGGGGTTAGTAGTGGTTCGCATAAATTTCTTGTCTGTGCACGTACACTAGATTTGTGACAAGCTCGCTTCGCTTCGCTTCGCTTCGCTTCGCTCGCTGGCTCGTATATATTTCTCGTCTTCCTCAAGGCTCACTCGCGCTCGCTTCGCTCGCTCACCTCCGCATAATTCCACGCTGAATGGACCACCACCGTCGCCTTTGCGCAAGTCGTCGACGTTCGCCCCCACGCTGATCACCCTCACTGGATCGGGATACGTCTCCCCGAACACCGCCTGAAGTCCGGGCAGCTCCGTACCTTGTTTCAACCCTACCACCTCATCATGCACGTCAAGCCTCTGTCTTATAATGTCGTTGCAGAATGCTTCGACGTCGTGCACTGCGCCGAGCAAACCAAGCGAGCCAAACGAATACGAATTGAGTGGAATAGTGTTAGTTTAGCAGCAGTGTATGAAGCCCAAATTATTTTTATGTCTGCAGCCATTTCGCGAGATCCATCGCAAGGCTCGCTCGCTTCGCTCTCTCACCTTGCTCGTTGGTCAGGGGGGATTTCGCCGTGAAGTCGAAACGGAGCTTTTCGCTATTGACGAGCGAGCCCTGCGCCGAGCGGAGCCGAACGAATACGAATTGAGTGGGTTGGTTCAGAAGTTGATGAATGCAGCCTTATGTCTGTAGCTATTTCGCGGACTTCATCGCGGATATGCTCGTCTTCCTCATTTAACTCGCTCACCTTCTGGGAGATGTCGTTGGAGTTGAGAATAGTTCGGAGGGCAAGATTGAGAATGTGGGTCATTGTGTGGTTGGGTTTGACGTCTGATCTCGTAGTGTAGTCGACGGACGTGATGGATTGGACTGGGAGGGAAAGATCGATGGGAGAAGCTGTGGTGAACTGCCCAACGTGGACAATGAAGCCTGCGTAGGATTGCACATCCACAACGTTGAACACCCCAGCAACAACGCCTTTTTTAGGATCAAGCAAGCTTATGGTGCCAACGTCGTTGACCTGCCCCCCCGCCTCGCTGTAGAAGGACGTTTTGTCGACGATCAAGCCGTAGAACTGGGTTGGGGTTGGGGTAAAATTGTGGTTGTTGATCCACCCTCCCATGCCATCGTAAATTGCTGAGAGTTGGCCGAACGTGTCGATTTCTGCTCGAGCGAAGCGAGCGCAAGAAATGGGGTTAGGCGTTGAGTGTTGAGGCTGTGTATGTATGTATGGTATGGTGTGAGGTATTTTGTTGCTACAAAGGCTCGCTCACCTCCGTTGTCGTACTTTGTTGAGTCGATTGTGGGCTGCAACTTTAAATTTGTCGCCAGGTAGCTTGTCTCCGTTGCCAGCAATGTAAAGTCAGCATCGGAAACAATTTTTGTTGATTTGTTTGCTGTCCTCGATCGCATTTTCTGAATTTCCATTTGCTCGTGAAAACCCTCCTCATCTAGATCGAGGTTGCGGTTGGCAGCCATTAGTTTCGTGAGGTCAAGGGGGAAGCCGAGCGTGTCGTACATGAAGAAGGCCTGCGAGCAGAGCGGGGTTAGCTTCACACTAGTTTGGTGTTGCTGGCGAGCTAGTCACAAATAGTGTGTGTATGGTCGCTTGCACTCACCTGCTCGCCGGTAACCATCTTGGATTCAGAGGAGGGGGGAAACGAGTCGTCAAAGTACTTGATACCGCGCGTGAGCAGCGTGGCGAAGGACTGCGTGAAAGAAAGCAGGTTAGTCGGTAATGCAATTGCATTCGCACAGAATAATATCTCGCCTCATCACCGTCTCACCTTCTCCTCCTCCATTATCGTGGTCCTGATGAAGCCACGGTTGGTCTCCAAATCGGTGAACACGTCGCCGAACTCGTTTATCACCGAATCGCAGATTTGCGCTAGGAAGGTTGACTGGGAGAGGTCGGCGCCGATCACCTCCTTGCCGTAGCGAAGCGCTCGGCGGAGGATGCGGCGGAGAACGTATCCGCGGCCCTCGTTGCTCGGCAACAGACCCTCGCTCAGTGCAAAGGTCAAACACCTCGCGTGGTCCGCCAACACCCGATACGCAATGTCAACCTCTCCCTTCTCCTCCCCCCCGTATTCCTTAATGTTTGGGCCGGCCACCTCGTGAATTCTCTTGAAGATTTTTAGGAACGCGTCCGTGTCGTAGTTGCTGAAAAAAGTAGTGTTTAGTGGGAGAGTTCGAGTTTAATAAATTTAAGTTTAAAGGAAAAAAAAAGGCGAATCATGGAATCATAATTGGACACGTTGGCGGGTTGGGGTTGGAGCATCTTTTTGTGCAAGTGTTGCTCAGGATCGGTCCAAAACACGCCATGTGCACGTCAACGCTTCGCTCACAGCTCGCTTCGCTCTCAAGGTTTTCTCACCTCGACTTATCCTGGAGCACGGACGCGAGTCGCTCCAGGCCCATCCCGGTGTCGATATGCTTGTTGGGGAGCTTCTCCAAGATCAGTTCGTTGTTATTGTCATTGTCATTGTCATTGTCATTGTTTTTGTCGACATCCCACCGCTTGTTGAATTCGATGAAGACCAAATTCCAGATTTCGATGACGTTGGGGTCGTCGTGGTTAACCATTGCAGAGGCATCACGGCCGCCAATGCGGTCGTAGTGAATTTCCGTGCAAGCACCGCAGGGGCCGATGTCTCCCATCTGCTCAAATATTATTAGAGGATTGGGTTAGGATTGAATTGCGTTGCCAATTCATTTTTTTAACTCACCTCCCAGAAGTTGTCCCTCGCCCCACACTTGATTATTTTAGTCGGATCCTGCACTATTCCCTCCCAGATCTGCTTCGTTTCGAGATCAGCCGGAAGATTCAAAGCATCGTCCCCGCCGAAGTAGGTGACGTACAACCTGTCCGGATCGAGGCCGTATACCTCGGTCAAAAGATGCCACGCCTTGACGACGGCAAACTTCTTATCGTAGCAATTGTTGAAGCTCCAAGTACCAAGCATCTCAAAGTAGGTGTGGTGGTAGGTGTCGTAGCCGACCTCCTCGAGGTCGTTGTGCTTGCCGCCGGCGCGGATGCACTTTTGGGTGTTCACGGCACATTTCAGAGGATGGAGTGGGGACTGGGGATCAGTTTGACCCAAAAATATTGGTTTGTATTGGTTCATGCCAGCATTGGTGAAGAGGAGGGTGGGGTCAGAGGGGGGGGGGGTTAGGGGGGAGGTAGGGAAGAAGGTGTGGGTGTGGGGTTGGGGGAGGGAGGTGAAGTAGGAAATGAATGTAGACCGGACTTTGGACAGGGGCCATTGTGTTGGAGTGGTTGGAGTGGAAGACTGGGAAGAGTAACGACGGAGGGAAGCACGGCGGACTGTTACTGGTGAAGTGACGGAGAGGAAGGAATTCGCCAATCGTGAAGTGAAGAGAAGCTGCATGAACAAAGAAATCACAATTTGCATGAGTTGGAGTGGAACTTATTTAGCGTGGAGGTTGGAAGAGATGGTGTCGATCTAGGGGGGGGCGAGGTCAGGAGATTTCGTAAGTTTGGTTGGCATAAATGAGGCGATCTCTTGAGTATGCTGCAAATTAAACAGAGGTCGCCTGTAAACAACCCATTTTCACATTGCAACTATTTAAACCTTTCCCACCATCTTTTCACCCTACTAGTTACTAGTTGAGCAAATAAACTATGCGCTCCCCCAACTTTTCGATCGCCGGTGGCAATTGCAATATTGCTCTCTTTGCTGTCAACCTAGCAGCGACAAGCAAAAAGCGTAGCTACGAATCCATCAGTTCCCAACCCCAAACCCCAACCCCAACACCAACCCCAACCCAAGCCCAACCCCAAGCCCAACCCCAATCTCAACCCCAATCCCAACCCCAATCCCAATCCCAAACCAAACAAGCTTACGATCGCACTGCGATTGACAACCTTGCACCCCTGCTCCTTGCATACACAGCGTCCTCTTACAGCGAGATCCCCCCAGTTATTTTTCGGCTCTCCCGGATTTTCAAGCAAAAGTTTAAATCTATTCGCGGAGCTCTCCTCCGACCACTGGACATCTTCGACGGTGTGCAGGATATCTCCTCCATTCCTCACAACGCCCAGTTCACCAAACACCGAGCAAACTCAGTCCTTCAGCATGTCGAGGTCGGACTGATATCGCGAATCAGGCTGGCCACGGATCTCCAATCCCACGGGCTGATTACAAAAACCGAGCTGAACGATCTCAAGCTTAGCTTAGCCTTTGCCAAGAAGATTCTGAGTAGCAGCACTTCTTTGAGTCAGCCAACCACTACGCAGCGGCTGAAGGTCGTTTTGAGCACCCTTCACATAGATGCGGCTTTATCATCGGGTAGTGCCAGCACGGAAAACAACGAGGCAACTGTTCGTGCTGTTGCCGACCGAATAGCTGATTGGTTCCGCGATTACAGCGAAACAATTAGGGACGAGAAGATGGCAACCGGCGAGTGCATTCGCTTGGTGTTGGAATGCTTCCTGCGGTGCTGTTTTGCGGCTGCAGCAGGTGAACGAGCGAAGCGAGCGAGCCTTGGACAAAAGAGTGCGAAGCCTCGTGCGAAACTGCTTTCTTTACATGGGCATGGATGGCTACATCCACTACTAAACTAACATTATTCACTCAACTATTTGTATTTTTGCTTCGCTCGGCGCAGGGGGGGGTGGGGGAGGGGGGCAGTTTCAAACCTCTCGGAGTGATAAAAAAAACAAAAAAAATAACGACAATAAGGAAAACAATTCCCCCAGTGTAATAATACCATCCGTGCCAATGTTGCTCGTTAGTTCAGTTATTGCGGTGGCACCTCCCAGGAACCCGCTCATAGAGATTTCACCCGGTCAGAACTTTTCCGCAGCGATCGAGAGCTATTTGTTGAAACTGAAAGTGAAGGAACTGAAGGGGTGCCATTTGTACATGATAGCGTGCATCGTTGGTTACGACGAGGGGCAGGGGCGGTTGGCGGAGGGGTTGCTGAGGGGGTGCGTGGAAGAGTGTTTGAGCGATTCCAGCTTGGTTTGTGTGGTCGGCGAGATTATCGCTGGGGCGGTGAAAGTAGTGATGGAAGTTGGAAAAGGGGTCGGAAAAGTGGCTGTAAATGGAAATGGAAATGGAAACGGGAATGGAATTGATTCTGTTTGCGCAGCCTTGCGTGCGAAGTGTGAGGGTGGGGGGGGGGAGCGTGAGCGCCACGTTTTAGATTGCCTCTTCAGTTTGGCGAAATTGAAATTATTGAATTGAATTGAAAGAATGGCGTAAATTTCTCGAGCTAAGTTTATTTTTGTAGTTCTTGAGGTGGGAATAAATGTACTTATAATTGAGTTGGGCGAAAAAAAACCACAACTCCCCCTACCGCCCTCATATTTTAAAGATACTACTCTTGATGAACTGAAACATTTGTCGAAGGAAGAAATATGGAATGGACCGAGGGGAAGGAAGCTGATAATAGCAGCCCAAATTTCGAGAAAATTCATCCGGGTAGTGAATTTTCGTGTATGTTTTTAGTGGGGTGTACGTTCGGGTGGATGTGGAGGTGGAATGGTGCGCAGCACGAGCACCAACTTGCAGCAGGGGAATAAGAAAGTATTTAAAATACCATGGCATACAGAAGTCAAGGTCGATAATCTTGCCGTTGCGAATGTTATTGAGGGAAGGGTCGAAACATTGGTAGCCTCGGCGAGCCAGTTCGCAGTAAGGGTTCGGGTGGGAGTGGGGGTCAGAATCGTCTACTAGAAAATGCTCAACAACAACCAATTCTAAAAAGTCCACCGTCACTGGGAATAGAGTCAGTTGAGGCTCAAGTCTTTTAATGAACTGTGTCATGGTAAACGCAAAATAAGAATACAATATGCAGAGGGGGGACTGCGCATCGCAGTTGAGCCAGGCCTTGCAAACGAGTATTGGAGTTTGAGCTTGAGTTGGAGAGTGGGCAATGGTGACCGCTGTGACTTTCCCAGCTCCTTTTTGTCCAGAATTGTTTACATCCTCGCTTAGTGGATAGGTGTGGAAAGGGGAGTGATGGCGGAGTGCTCGGCGGCATCGCTCGGTTGCTGGTGGGAGTTCCTGAATGAAGATATGGATTTTCTTGATGATGATTAATATTAGTATAATTAATGTAGGAATGACATTCTTCATATTTTATAATTGAGATCGAGATCTAAGATCCAAAGTCAATTGTGGGTGGTTGCCGTATTTATATGGGTTCCACATCTCCAAGAACCTTTATCCTTTTTGTGTTTATTTGAAATAACTTTTTAAAAATTTAAACATGGGAGGCACGCTTGAACTCATATGCGGATACGTGGGAAGCACCATGCTGGTCTTTCTCCTCATACCTCAAATTAAGCACATTTTGCACACGAAAGATGCCTCTGGAACAACTTGGGGTTTTATAGGGATTGAGATCGTCATATCTTCGACCTACGTTGTCTACGGCTTATCGCTGGAGGCTCTTCCAATAATACTGTCCAATTCGATTATTCTTTTAGAATCGTTTGTTGTGGTGTGGCTTAAAATATTATACGCCGAAAAACCTCCTTCCTTGCCGCAAGCTACGACAAAGGACGAACAAAATACACTATAGGATTTTTTAGAAGAGAACAAGGCAAGGCCAAATTTTTACGTTTTACTTCCCCTTCTTCTTCATTCTTCGCGACCTTGCCGCGGAGTTACCTGCTGCCTTCGGGGGGGCTGCGGAGCCTCCAAAACCGCCCCCACCCCCACCCCCGCCCCCTCCGCTAAATTGCGGAACAGGCGTTGGTCCCGTCGGGAAAGATGGAGCCGCACCGAATGCAAAGCTAGGTGTGGGTGTGGGTGTGGGCGCTGCGGCAGGGGTTGGTGCCGCAGGAGGAGCAGCCCCAAAAGCGAAGCTGCTCGCCGGTGCAGGCGCAGGAGCACCGCCCAAGTTAGTGAAGGAGAATGCGGGTGCTGCAACTGGCGCTGCCACAGGGGCGGCTGCAGCCTCTGCAGCGGCAGCACCGCCGAAACTGAACGCCGGTGCTGCTGTCGCTGCTGCTGCTGTCGGTGCCCCGCCGAAACTGAATGCCGGGGCTGCTTCCTCCGTTTTCTTCTCCTTTTCCGCTTCCGCCTTCAACGACGATCTACTCTGATCCTGCACCTCCACCTCCACCTCCACCTGCACCGGATGCACCGCCTCCGCAACCTCCACCACCGCCTCCACCTTTTTTGCCTTTTTTTTCATTGTAGGAGGAGGGGATCCGACAAAAGCCAGCGCTGCCAGCACCTTGCTCTCGACCGCAGCGTTGTTTTGGTTCTGCATCGATCTTGCCCAGTTCGCGCTCGCAGTTTGGCCAACAGCGGACTTCGCATTTCCCCGGAGAGAGGGGCGGGAGCGCCTCGCACTTGGAATTGAATTTGACGTTGAATTGTCGTCTTCGTCGTCATCATTGTCCATTGCAGTTATCCTTTTCGGCGGCATCGGCGTGCCTTTCCGTCGGATCCACTTGCTACTCAAGTTATTGGCCTGTTCCAAACCCCCTCCACTCCCACCTCCACCCCCACCCCCTCCTTCAAATGTATCGGTCTCACAACCCCTCCTCTTCTTGCTACTCCCCTGCTTTAAATCATTCTCGTTGCGCCGCTTCTTGACACTTGAGAGCGACTGATGGATCGACTGTACGGGAACCTCTTCCTCGTAAAGTTCTTCCATTGCTGTGTCATCGGAGGAGTCGTTGCCATCCGCAAATCTATTCCGCTTGGAATCGTGCTCGAGCTCGTTGTCATCGTCATCGTCAAACGACCGATCGCGCTTCTTGTCGCTGTAGCTCACCCCCCCGAAGCTCACTCGCGAGTTTTTCTTGTGGGTAGGTGGTGGAACGAATTCGTCGTCGTCCGAGAAGGAGTCTCGGGAGCGTTTGATTTTGCTTTTGGTGTTGGAATTGGAGTTGGGATTGGAGACCAACCGATTGAAATTTATTTTTCGGGTGACTTCGCCAGTTGATGGTGTTTTTGGGGTGGTGGAGGAGGTGGATTGCGCTGCTGTCAATGATGATGATGAGGTGTCTATCCCCATCAAATTTTTGAGAGTGCTGCCCAAGTAGCTGTTTGTGTTGGTTGTGGTTGTGGTCTTCGAACTGGAATTGTCACTGCTGGCAAAGTAGTCGCTGCTGGACCAAGAACCACCAGGGGTGAGACCTACTCCAGCACCAGCTATTCGGGAAAGGGCCAACGGGTCGGCACCAGTGTTGTGGGGGGAAGCAGTATATTGGGGGGGTATTGGGGGGGCCTCGGCAACCCTTCTTTGGGGCTTTGATTTAGATTTGGCACTGCTGTTATTGGCTGCCTGGGCTGCCTGAACTGAAGCCAGGGTGTTGTTTTTTAGATGGTTAGCGGGAGAGAAGGTGGTAGACGAAATGATGGTGTGATGCAGGGTGGTTTGTTTTCTTTGTTGTTTTATTCGCTCAGCTCGTTTTAGCTCACGAGTTGCAATGACTACAAATCGAAGCACGAGGCCTGCGATTATGACAGTTTTAAGTAGCTGGAGTGATTCCATAACTCGTTGTCTGTGGAGAAATGACGATCTCAAATTTTTCTGTGAAACATAAACGTGCCAATAAACGCTCAAATGTCCGACAAAGCTGATGGTCGTGTTCTACTCCCCAGTTCTTGCACGCCAGTTCGTTATGAAATCGACATCACTCCAAATTTAGTCGATTTTACTTTTGGTTTAAAGCAAAGGATAGAGTGTGTCATGACCTCCTCAACCAAGTCGATCACGATGCATGCGCGAGAGCTTGCGATTTGGTCTGCTTCGTACGAAGGGGCACAGGCTACAAGCTTATCGTTTGACACCAAGCTCACGACTGTCACATTCACCTTTGACTCTGAGCTTGCTCTGGGGAAGGGGTTTTTGACAATCTCAGCCACCGGACAACTGAACAACCAGATGGCGGGGTTCTACCGATCCAACTACCACACCATCGACGGCGAGGAGAAGGTTATTGCGTCTACCCAGTTTGAATCGTTGGACGCGCGAAGGGGTGAGCGAGCGAAGCGTTAGAGCCTTGATGAAGACGAGAATGCCAACACGACCACTAACACTAACACTAACACTAACACTAACACTAACACTAACACTAACACTAACACTAACACTAACACTAACACTAACACTAACACCAACTCAACTCGGCACCATTAAAAAATGAAAATGCGCAGCTTTCGTTTGTTACGATGAACCTAGTGCTAAAGCAGTGTTTCAGATCTCCATGACTGTTGGGAGGAACCTGACCTGCTTCTCCAACATGCCGGCTGCAACGCAGAGGAGCTTGCCCGGGGGAGAGCTGAAGCGAATTGACTTTCAGGACTCACCAATCATGAGCTCCTACCTCGTTGCGTACGTCGTTGGAGAGTTTGATTACGTCGAGTCAATTTCCAAGAATGGAGTTGTGATCCGCGTCTACACCCCAGAGGGCAAGACCTCCCACGGCGACTTCGCGTTGAAGTGCGCCTGCGACTCTCTGGACATCTACGACGAATTCTTCGGGATTCCTTATCCTCTTCCCAAGCTGGACATGGTGGGCATTCCAGAGTTCGCCATGGGTGCGATGGAGAACTGGGGGCTGGTTACGTACAGGGAGGTTGACATTCTGATTGACCCGGTGAAAGCGAGTGCCCAGCAGAGAAACAGGGTGTGCACTGTGGTCACCCACGAGCTGGCTCACCAGTGGTTCGGCAACCTGGTAACCATGGCCTGGTGGGATGACATTTGGCTCAACGAAGGGTTCGCGAGCTGGACTGAGGTGAGTGAGCGAGCGAGCGAAAGCGGCAAACTTTGCTACATCTAAACTCACTCTTTTGCTCTTACTCAGAACTTTGCTGCGGACTTGATGTTCCCCGAGTGGAAGGTCTGGGAGCAGTTTGCGGTCGGTCACGCCGCGGCTGCGCTAAGGCTGGATTCTATGCGCAGCAGTCACCCCATCCAGGTTCCGATTCGCCATGCTGAGGAGGTAGAGGAGGTCTTCGACGCAATTTCCTACTGCAAGGGCTCATGCGTCATCAAGATGCTCCACGCAGTACTCGGGCGAGAGGACTTCCAAAAGGGGTGAGTTGGAATAAATGAGTGGCGTGTGTTACTTTAAACAACAACATCTAAACAATTTCATTCCCCCCTCTTGAGCAGCCTCGTCACCTACATGAATCAGTACAAGTACTCCAACACGGAGACGTACATGCTCTGGTTGTGCTGGGAGACTGCGTCGGGCCTGCCGGTGAACGACATCATGAAGAGCTGGACGGAGCAAATGGGCTTCCCGCTGTTGAAGGTGGACAGTTACAAGGTCGAGAACAGCAGTGCTATCATCACCGTGTCTCAGTCGTGGTTCATTGCTGACGGAAGCATGGATCCGTCTAACCCGAACGATGTCAAGACTTGGAGGTGAGTGAGCGAAGCGTGTGTGTGTGTGTGTGTGTGTGTGTGTGTGTGTGTGTGTGACAGAAACTCCTTTACCCACACAATTCTTGCGCAGCATTCCTATAATCGCATCCAGTGCTGCGGGGGTCTCGGAGGACATCCAAATCATGCGATCCAACTCGCTGACCTTCACCGTCCCTCTCTCCTCCCCGAGCGACTTTGTTAAGCTCAACAGTAACCAGGAGGTGCCCATGAGGGTCTTGTACAATTCCGAAATGCTCAAAAATTTGAGCGTCGCCGTGAGCTCGAAAACTTTGAGCGCGGTGGACAGAGCGGGACTTTTGGCTGATGCGTACGCACTGGTCAAATCGGGAGACCTGGATCCCGCGGAGTTAATTAAACTCCTCCACCACTACAAGAACGAGACCGACTTTGTGGTGTACGAGGCTGTTGCGGGGGTCTTGGGAGGGCTGGCTCAGACTGCGCTGCTCAACGAGAACATTACTGAGCATCTGGAAAAGTTTGCCACTAGCTTAGTGTCGGTTCTGCTAGAGCACGTTGGCTGGGAGGAGAAGGAGGCCGACGACGACAACGCGAAGCTGCTGAGGGGAACCCTCATCTCCTTGCTGGCCAAATTTTGCTACAAGGAACCCGGAGTCCGACAAGAGGCAGCGAGGCGCTTCGCTAAGTTCTTGGTGGACCCGTCGGACATGGCAAATTTGCCTAGCGACATGCGTCCGTACGTTTTTAAGATCGTCTTGAAGAACGGAGGGCTGAAGGAGTACGAGCAGGTTTTGAGTTACTTCACGACTGCGACTGATAACGCAGAGCGCAAGCACGTCCTGAGTGCGCTCGGAGCTGCTCCTGACATCAAGCTCAAGGAAAGGACCATCGAGTGGACAACTTCAGGCGCCGTGAAGCTCCAGGACTGCTTCTACGCTCTGGGGAGCGTTCACTACTCTGGGAAGGCTGGAGCGGAGCTGGCGTGGAAATTCCTCACCGAGAATCTGCCCAAGCTCCAAGAAATGCTCGGAAACGCAAGTGCGAGCTTGCTCCAGGCTTGCATCAGCAGCTGCTGCGGAGGATTTGCCAGCGCCGAGCGCGCCGACGAGGTTGAACATTTCTTTAAAGGGAAGGAGCTGGCCCAGTGCGAAAGGAAAATTGCGCAGACGGTGGAGGGTATTCGGAGCGCGGGAAAGAACGTAGGGAACTTGGAGCGATCGCAACTCACAAGCGAAGCTTTCTGGACCCAGTTCAAATGATAATAATGTAAACAAAAAATAAAAGAGAAGAAGAGGGGATCAAGAAGAATTTGAATAAAAATTGTTATCACACGCAAACCGCTTCTGGGAAAGCATCACACCAACGATCATCCCGTACAGCGCAATCGCTTCAGAAAATATCAACATAACCACCATTCCCACGAAGAGAGACTCAACATTCTTCTTGCTGATTGACTCCTGCTCGGGGGAGACCATTTCGAAGAGCGGGGTCGACTCCGAGCTCTTATCGTCTCTATTGGTGGAAGTTGTGGTTGTGGTTTTAGTGTTGGCTTTACGGTTGCGGTTATTGAAATGGGAAAATATAATCGCTTGGTTGGACGACGTAGTCTGATGAAAGGAAATGGCACGCACACCGACGTTGCCGACTGTTCCGATGCACAAACCAGCTGCCAAGCAGGAAACCCCACAGCAGAGACCAGCGGCAAGATCAGCATAACCCTTATAAAGAGAGTAGGTGGTGGCATTCTTATTGCTAGCGTCAGGCGGAGACATGGAAGAATGGATAACAACCGCAACGACCAGTGCGTAAACACCAAGGACGCCGGACATTATTACAGGAAGCATTAACCGCATGATTGAATGCGGAGACCGAATTGAGAACGTGAGGATTGCTCTACCAGCAGTGAAAGTTCCAACCGCCGCTCCGAACGACCCAAGAGAAACACAGAGGAATATTCCAACAAAGCCAAAGATAGGTGCATAGGGGGGGCAGAGATCAAGGTAGGGGAATTCACTCATTTTTTTAAAATCTCGAGAGAGTTTGAACCTTAGGTTTTGTGGGGCTGGGGCTGGGGCTGGGGCTTGGGCTTGGGCTGGGGCTGGGGCTGGGGCTGGGGCTGGGATTGAGGTGAGCTGGGTTTTTGGGGTAGGTTTGTGATGGTAGAGAGTAGTAATTGTGAAGACGTTTTTTGAAATATTTTCACGTTTTCGATTTGTATAAAATTGGCTACTCACGAGCAAACCTTATGCCTTCCAACTTTGCCTCCGAGCACCATGAGTGGCTCAAGAAGCGTGATTGGCCCGCGGTACAAGATGTCTTGCTTGACCCACATACCGATGATGATTTGCTCAGGAGAAAGTACAAGGAGAGAGATGAGCATGGACGACTGCCACATCATTGGATGGCAGCGAAAGCTCAGACACACACACATGCTCTTGCCAGTGTGGGCGTGCTGTCGATTTGCTTGAATCCAGAGGCCCTCACCACACGAGACAAGGAAGGCAAAACTCCCATCGACATTGCCCGTAGGAGTGGCACCTGTGCTGAGATCATCAGCTTGCTCTCCCTCACTCCCGAGGAAGTTTATTCGTTGGGTAGTAAGGAGATGGCCCGCTTGTACGCACCAGTGGGTCATTGGATGGATGAGATGGATTTGTGGA
>BRYC01000262.1:0-17467 GCA_030267985.1 Parmales sp. scaly parma | reverse complement strand
TGCCCCCCCCCCCCCCCATCAATCCCAAAGTCCCTAGCAATGATCCAAAGACTATCGTCCCCGTTGAAGTTCTCGTCGTTCAAATAAATTAATTTGCTCAACAGCACGTTCAAATCATCCACTCCCCCCCTCAGCACAATCCTCCTCGGGCTGCTTATCACTACCAGCACGCCCTCGAACCCTTTGTCCCAGCTCAGCTCCCCACTCCCAACCTTCAACTCGACTTCTAGCTGGTGCCCACTAACCCCCGCGCCCACCCTGTCTTTGTACAAATCGTCCAAATCAACATCCCACACGCTCACAAAGTCAATGTTGTACTTAACGTCCTCCACCAGGTCCACTACGTACTCCGCGGCATCAATCTCTTTCGTCCCGTTACCGTAAACGTTCTGCCCGGGGACTTCGTTCATGAGTCGAACTTCCGGATAGTCGTTCACCGGCTGCACGTCGACGAACATGTTCCGTACCACGTCGGGCCCAATCTCAACTGTAACTGTGTCCAGCCCCCACCAATTCAGCCGCCCTTTGTAAGTAAGCCCAGCCAGCTGTTCATTGACCCAGCTCAAGCACCCCACGAACTCTACCTTCTCCTCCACCTCCCTCCCGTTGATTCCCCCGTTGCGCGCACTCACTCGCACGACCAACTCCTCCAAGCCCACGTCCACGTCATCGACGCTTAAAGACAACTCAACCCCCACATCTTCAAACGCCTCAAGAGTCTCCTCGTCGTCACTCAGCACCAATCCCTTGTGCATCACAACACCCAAATCGTCAACCCCCTCAACCACAACACTCAAAAAACTGCTATGAGCTGTCATTTCTCCCCCCACACCGCTAAACCCTCCATCGTTGACATCGACGTGAACCTTGATTTCACCCACGTAGTTACTCGGAGGCGTCATTACCAGATATTTCAGCGCATTGTTGACCGCCGCCACGCTCCCTCTCATGACGATGCTACTGCTCCCTCCGTTTTCCCCGTTGCCTCGCATCGCCTCATTTGGAAAGTACACTCCGCCGAGCTGCCTCGTTTCCAAGCCGAACTTGACACTTTCCCCGGCGAACCGAGACCGAGCAACTTTTGTCACAAACATCCCATGAGAATTCAACAAATTGGTGCCATCTCCGACCAAAATTCCCAACCCTCCGCTGTTGGTTTTGCTATTCACAAATTTCCTTGGGGAGTGAATAAACGCTACACTGTACCACCCCCCCCCGGTCAAATCCCCAACACCGTAAAACGGCCCTCCGACCACCACCTCCCCGCTCCCGCTCTCATCATCCTTGATCATCCCATTTATCTTGTCAGCCATGTCCTCGCCGCTAATTCCAATCGCCAACGCCCCACTCGCTTTCCACTCCCCCTCCCCCAATGTCTTTCCGCTCTCCCCCCAAAACAGCTCAAACGTGCCTCCAGCCGCTTCTTTCCCCCTAACCTCCCCCACATCCACAAGAAAATGTTCCCCCGCTCCGATGTTGTCGCTCACAATGATAGGCACCACCACCCCCCCCGCGGGCGCATTTAAGTACTCAATCACCCACTTCACCACTCTAAACGTCGGAGTAACAAGCGTGTTGAACTGATCAACCCCCGCGTAGTCCTGCGTAACCACAACCTTGTTCTCGAACCCCATCTCCTTCGTCACCTTGCACGACCAGCCACTTCCACTTTGTTGGCCCAACTTGTTGAGCATCGCCTCCAAGCTCTGCCCAGCTTGCTCCCCATTGAACGCAACCCCCCCCCCACCCTCGATCTGCTCCTCGTTCAAGCCCGCCACCGTGCCATACCAAATATCACCTGTAACCAAACCCCCACCCAAATCCAAACGGAATGAGCCGCCGATGTCCACACCTTCCAGCCTCAATTCATGAATCTGGTTATGCTCGCTGAGAGCCTCCACCCTCACTTCGTACAGCAGCACGTTACCAACTCCTTCGTTGTTCGTCTCCACCTCCACAACACCCCTGCTACCCCCCACCACGCTCAAACTGCTTTCAGCAACAAACAATTCAGGCACATCCCCCCCGTTCCTCCCCTCTCCCATTGAAAGGAACGTCACCGACCACTCATATCCTCCATCGCCATTAACCCCACTTGTTCTACTCGCCTTGACGCTATGAACGCTCTCCATCTCCATGACGGCCTTTTCAAACATTTCCCCACTCGCGTCGAAGTCAATCACACCGCTGACATACCTCGGCCCCAAGCCCAGCCTGAACCCCCCCCCGGAAATCGCCCCCCCGCTGACTCCCTTGTACGTAACCACACCACCGTTGGTCGCGCTGCTCGCAATCCCTGCGTCCGATCCGGCCTCTACGTATAACCCAGCGGCCGAAAGAAAATCATTCCTGGCGTTGACGAAGGTGACCCTCCATTCGTGTCCGTTCACCCCGTTCCCGCCATCCCCCTCGGCGTTTCCATTCACCGCCACCTTCGCCCCCGCGTCGTTCCCATCGCTGTTGACCTGTCCCGCACCGGCTCCGTCCTTGCTAACTTCCACAAAAACCCCATTTCCATTTTCACCCCCAATACAGCTAAGCGCGTTGAGCAAACTTTCGACACTTTCACCAGTTCCGTGCCCTCCAACAACACTCAAATGGTTTTCGAAGCTCGCCTTACCCAGCGAATTGTCGTGAACATTGCCCGTCACGCAGCTCACGCCACCAACCACCAAGCCCAAATTAAAAGTCCCCGACAGCGTCCCTCCCCCGGCGTCGGCAGAACTTTTCACGACCCAAACCGGCCAAGTTTCCTCGAAAAGCGAGGTGCTAACAGTCTGAACTTCCAGCTCGCCCACGTCGGTTCCGCTCACGGCTACGGACAAGAACCCCCCGGGAGTGGCGCTCACGTCGTCGTCGCCCACAACCACCAACATTTTCCGGCTCGCAAAGCTGAATTTCCCATCTTCGTCCATCGTGTGCTGATCCTCTGATAGCAAGATCGTCGGGGGGGTATTGCTACCTGTCATCGAAACAACAATGTTATCTCCCCCCTCTCCCCCGTGCATATCCACGGCACGAACTACAATTTGGGCGCTGCGCCGAGCGAAGCGAGATTGTGCGCATTTTTAATGGATCAGGGATATAATGTTAGTTTAGTAGTGGCTCGGTCCCAATTTTTGTCTTCCTTAACCCCCCCCCAGCTCCGTTCGCTCACCTCCCGCTCTGGCTGTTGCTCTTGAACAGAATTCGATTCAGCGCTTTGTTGCAATCAATGCTCGTCGCCCTGAACCTCACTGCCGTCCATGCCCCACCTTCCCCCCCCCCTCCCTCCACCCAATCGACGTCAAGGTTTGCGCCGTCCAGCAAGCTAATAGTTCCTCCATCGGCCGGAACCACGGCCAAACTAACATCAACCACATCTACCCCATGCACCTCGTCAACGTCAACAATTTTCATCCCGCTGCTCATCACCTCTAGCATTTCACCATCGTCATTGTCAACAACGACAGTTGCCGGAACTGTTATCCTAGGCGGGTCATTCACACCCGAAATCACAACGGCAATTTCCACTGCGCCGAGCGAGTGGGTTAGTTTAGTTGTGACCAACTCGCTTCGCTCGCTGCTCCGCTCGCTGCTCCGCTCGCTCACCTGCCGTTTTCAGCCCATCTTCATTTTCGACCTCAACAACAATCACGTCACCCCCTTCACAGTCCTCGCAGCCCTTGAACACTAACCCATCAATGACCTTCTGAACGACATCAATCCCGCCCCGAACGGAAAATGCGTTACCATGTCCATCCGCGACGACGTACCCCCCCGGGACGGGAGAGCTTAAACTGATGCTTCCCAATTGCAGCGTCCGAACCGTGACGGTGAATGTCGGGATCACCCCCACCCCCACCCACTCTGAGTCCACCGAGCTTACGCTAAAAAATCCAAGCAGCGACAACGGCGTGTCCTCGTCCACGATCAGTTCAGAAACCCCAGCAACAACGATAACAGTCGGAGCATCAGCAACACTGCTGACATTTACGCTGACTGTTCTAATCGTGCTCAAACCCTCCCCGTCCGTAACTTTCAGCTCCAACCCTTTGTGACTATAGCCATTATAGTCCCTGCTTGGCACAAACTTAACCGACTCCAAGGCGCTGTTCAAGTCAATTTTCGTTCCGGAAATTGTCAAGGAATTTGCACCCAGGCTCACAATCGCAACGTCGTGCGTTTTCGCCACTTCAGGTTCCAGCAGGAACCCGCCGATGTTCCCATCGACCAGCTCCATGCTCAGCGTGATGGCCTCTTCGCTCTCGGCGTCAACATCCTCAACGGAGAAAAAATCTCCCATTGAAACACTGACATCCTCGACCGTTTCAACCCCGTCGCGCGCGGCAACAACAACTGGCGCGTCGTTGACACCAATAACGTCAAACCTGGCCGTTTTCACGATTTCTCCGTCGTCGATGTCGTCCCGAACGGTGAATTCAACCATGTTGTTTTCTCCGAAGTAGTTGTCCTCGCAACGCAGTGTCACGGCGCCAACGCCGTTGTTCACCGAGGAAACGCTGCCAACTAGCTCCAGGCCGGCGCCTCCGGGCAGGTTGGTTGCGCGAAGGCCGCCGAGCTGTGAGACCGAGTTTGGCAGGACTAGGGAGCAGGAGGGGTTGGAGACCGATACGGTCAAGTGGACGAATCCTGAAATTAAATGAGTGTGAGTGTGATTGTGACCCATGCATGCTGTGCACTCAGTTTGGAACTCACCTCCACTCCCTCCCTCCTCGTGAGCATCCGGATCAACAACGTACACATTCAAAGCGTTTTGCAAAGTTGTTTCCCCGTCCTCGACCATTTCGAAATTCCCCACTGGTAAAATTACGCTCGGACCGTCGTTCACGCTGCTGACGACAATGTTCAATCTTCCCACCTCGCCCCCATCCCCGCAGCTCCCGCTAACTACTTCCAAGCCGTTGAAGTTCTTCTTTGGCGTGTAGCTAACCTTGCTGGTCAAAAACTCCCCCAGCCCACTTGTTGTGCCCGTCAAAACCCACACCTCGTCCGTCCCCCCAACCACCTCAACCCCCCCATTCTCCTCCACCTCCTCAAACACCATCCTCCCTCCGTTCATTCCCAAGCTCAGCAGACAAACGATCTTCTCGTCCACCGCCACGTCCCTCGCCTTTACGCTAACGCTCACAAAGTCCGCCAGTCTCGCGACAGAATCCTCAACAATTTCAACCCTCGATTTACTAAAGGTCAAGCTCGGCGGATTGTAAATTTCCTTCACAGTGACGTCCACCTCGAGTGTATCACTCAGCACCCCGCCAATGCCGTTGTTCCCCTCGTCGCTGGCCGTGACTACAATGCGTCCCGCCCCGCTGAAATTGTCGGCCGGGCGGAAGTTCAAGTACCCGTTCATCAGCGCGCTGTTGAGCGCGCCTGCGCTTCCTCTCATCACAACGATCGAGGCATCATCAACCTTGGCCACGCTAACCCCGGACCAGTATTTTCCATTGGTACTTATCGTCCCCTCTTCGGAGCCGCACGACACCGTCACGGTCATGAAAGCACCCTCGATCTCGGAGCTGTCGGCATCGAACAAGCCAATGTTCGTAATGGGGAGAGGAACACTTTCTTCCGTTGTCAACGACATTGTGGCCAAACCTGCGCTCGTGGTCAACTCAGGAGCGTCGTTCACCGCCAAAACGTGAACGTCTATACTACTCACAACTCCCCCCAACCCTAGCGAGATCACATCGTAGCCGTTGAAATCCTCTCTCGGCGTGTAAATGATCCCCGCACCGTTGGCACTGTTCCCCTTGAGCAGACTGCTCAAAGATCCAGCGCGTCCGTTGAAAATAAGCGTCTTACTGTCCTCTCCGGCAATCACCGTGTACGCCTCATCCTCTTCTCGACCATGCTCACTCCTCCTGAACTCCAGCTTCCCCCCCTTCAAACTTCCAACCTCCAACGTCAACAGCTCTTCGCTCACACTCTCGTCGCTCTGGAGCATGGGATAGAAGAGCAAAAAGCTGTCCTCCTCGATTTCAGCAAATCCACGTGTGATTTCCCCCTCGCTGTCGTCATCGAAAACGCCACCAAGGTTTTGCAACAAAACTTTGGTATCCAACATTTTGGGAGTAATTTTCACCTCAATCTCACCCACGGCAACCAAACTCTCCGCCCCTCCCCCTTCCGCCCAATTCCCGTTGTCGTCCACGCTTATCCTCACAACGTCAACAACATCGAAGTTGCTGGCTTTGTACTCTACCTTGCTCAGCGTTTTCGTCGCCATTGAAATGGTACTCATGAAGCACAAACTCTTTTGCCACCCCACCCCCCACCCCCCCGAGCCGCCACAACCGTGAATCACAACGTAGACATCTCCCCCTAACACACCCTCCAGGCTGAGACCACCGTTGCTCTCTTCGCCAAGCTCCACCTTGACCGTTACCAAATCGCTGTACCTGACATCGCCCACAGCATTGTTCGCGTCAACGTCGTCAACAACGATAGCTGGCAGAGCTCTGATGTCTCCCCCCTCCATATTCATCTCAGAGGACTCCTCCTCGATCAAGATTGTTGGGGAATCGTTGACTGCCTCCACCTTGTAGAGGAACTTTGTGAGGACGGAGTTGACGTCTTTTCCACTGATGGCGATCGTCATTATGTCAACGCCCGCCCAGTCCTTGGAGGGGGAGTACTGCAAGGTTTTCAGTTTGGAGTTGACATTGTTGAGGAGGTCTGAGAAGCTGAGTTCGCCGCTCCAGCCTTCTCCTTCTCCGTCTCCCGCACTGAGCCGAACGCCCCCATGCTTGCAGCCAACAGCAACATGCAAAATGGTTGCCTTCGCTTCCACCCCTGCTCCAACCCCAACGCTCACAATATTATCACTCCCCTCATCGCTGATCCACACTGATCCTCGAGCAACGCCACTTCCTTCCCGAACCTGCCATCCTTCGGAACCGTAACGGTAATCTCCCCGTTGCTGCTTGAAACCACTCCAACCACGACGTTCCTCGCCACCTCATCCCCAAACTCGTCCGCCACGGTAATTTTCACCGTCACGTCGCCGACAAAATCCTTCGCGCTCACGAACGACAATCCGGTCAGGGCGTAGTTGATGTGTTCGGGTGTGCCCGAGAACTCGATCAATTCGTCTCGCGTCCCGGTCCCTGTTAATAGTTGCGAAAGTTTGGTGCGCTGGGGATTCGAAATTGATACGTATCCACCGCCGACCACCTCAATGGAGGTTGTCAGCAGCCCGTCCCAGCTGCGGCAGCAGGTGTTGTTAGAATTCGGTTTTTTGTGCCTCTCCCCCCAACTTCTCTTCTCACCTCTCCCCCACATCCACGTCAACAACCGTTATTCCATTGAGCAAAGTTTCAACGTTGCTGTTGGCCAGAATCGCCGAAGGAGCCAAAATCGTCGGACCGTCGTTCACAGCAACCACTATGACGTTTATGTATTCAATGTTGACCCCTCCACTGTTGTCAGCAGCCGTAACTGTGAGCTGCTCGTTTCCGTTGTAGTTAGCCCCCGGGCTGTAGCTCGCCTTGCTGAGCAAATCGTTCAGCACCCCGATCTCTCCTCTGACACTCACACTACTGGTCGATGCCGCGCCACCAGTGATGCTGAGTAAATTCAAATCCAAATTCAAATCCATCCACTCTTCGTCGAACCTAACAATCCCGCGCAGGCAGCCCAGCGACAACGTCAAAATTGTGTCGTCAACGTCCTCAACGCTAATCACGCCGCTCAAACTCAAGGACTCGTCCTCGAAGATTCGAACAGCCGTTACCGGAGTCGCGATTGTCGGAAAATCGTTTGCCGGGTTGGTGTAGATTTTAATCGTTTTCGACGCAGAATTGGTCCCATCGTCCAGGCTGATGACCAAACTGTCAGCTGTTGGGGCAACCTGGCCAGACACAGCCTGTGTTACCCCAGTCACTGTCGCGACTGCGCCGGTCCCCGTCAACAATGTGGATTCTTCGTTGATACTCATTATCTGCCCTACATCTCCAACGAAGTTGCTGAAAGTTATCAAATATTCGCTCGTCTGGGACCTGTGGTTGAGCATGGATCGGCTGGCACTCACGCCTCCGACAACACCACTTCCCAGCTTGTTGGCTATCAGAGAGGCCAAAGTTGCCGCACCCATATCCTCGCCCACGGTAAAGGCGAAACTCTTAACGTCACTCGCACCAATCCCAGCGAGGTCAATTCCGCATATGCCCCCCACAACGCTCACCCCGGTAGACTCAGTTTCCACCTCCACCACTCCTCCACTCGACAGGTTGTTGTCGCTGACTATGATTGTGGGAAAATGTTCAAACGAGTTTTCAAACTCGACTTCAAATACGCTTCCACCCGTCGCAACATTCTCACTCCTCCGGTTCACGACCGCCACGAGGTGGTCATACTCGAAATTGTAACTAGCCACCGTATCGGCGTTGCCTGCTATGAAACTGTCAATGCTAGTCTGGGTGGTCGCAACGCACGCGTTGATCAAACTGTTGAGCTCTGCGCCGAGAGAAGAAGGTGCGAGGCACATTTTTAATGAAAAGACGAACGAGACGAGCGAGCCAAACGAATTGGGTGGGTTAGCTTTGTAGTAAATGTAGTAAATGTAGCTGTCTGTGGCGATTTCGCGCACTTCATCGCGAGTATGTTCGTCTTCCAAAAGGCTCGCTCGCTTCGCTCGCTCACCTGTTTCCAACGCGACCGCGGTGTTTCCGTCAAAAACAATCTGGCTGCTGGTTTCCATCGTTCCGCCCGCCACCAAGCTGCCCGACCCAGTCAAGCCCACGAAGTTTACCGAGTTTCTCCCCCCGAACCCTCCGCAATCAATTTGAACTGTGAAATCCCCCGAAATGGTGCCGCTACGCCGAGCGAAGCGAGGCGCATTTTCAACGAGACACGAGACACGAGTGCAGCGAGCGAGAAAAAATAGTTGGGGGGGTTAGCCATTACATTACGTCTGTATCCATTTCGCGGGATTCATCACGAGTATTCTCCGCTCGCTCACCTTTTGCTATTGCCAACAATCACGGTTTGCACCTCCTTCGGCGCAGGTGCGTCAATTTTCAGACTCATCACCTTGTTGAAGTTAGTCGCGCTGTTCCAGTCAGCTTTCGGCAAGTAGTTGACCGTCTCTATGGCGCTCTGCAGCGCGCTCAAGGTTCCGCTAACGCTCAGCGAACTGTGGGCATATGGCGTCGTGCTCATCCCCTCTCCAAAGACCAAACCCGCATCACTCGCCAGCGCCAGAGTCCCCTCGCTCACGCTCACAATCATGGTGAGCTGGTCATTCTGGAAAGCGTCTGAAACAACGTTGTCGACGTCATTTATGGCAATGTTGGTGATCTCCAAGTTGTTGTCCTCGACAGCAAACATTATGTCGGACGTGGTGGAAATCGTCGGGGCGTCGCTCACGCTCAAAACGTTTACCCGGAAAGTGCTGGTGCTGGCACCCACAATTAGCGTTACCTCGTCGAACCCGTTGCTCGTCGAGTGCCAGTTCAATGGCGCGTTGTAAACGAGCTTGTTCATGGCGTTGTTAATCGCGGCTAACGAGCCCGAACCTGCGCCGAGTGAAGTGAAGTGAAGTGAGACAAACGTGAATTTGTACGTACAAGTGGGTGTGGGTGGCTGTAGCCTCGCTCGCTCGCTCACCTTGCATTTTATTTTTGACCGAGGTGAGCTTGATGCCATAGTAGTCGTCATTACTGTTGGACTTCGTGCAATAATCGCACGCCGACCAATTCGGGGCGACGCAGGTGGTGACCTGGGTGGTGGTGGACAGCTCAGAATTGCACCAATCGAACAAATCTGAATTGTTTTCGTCCCCATCGAGTACACTATCGCACAAATCAACCACCACAGTGTTCGCAATAGAACTGATGGGCGTGGTTGCACTTGTGCAGGTTCTCTCGCACGCCACCCCGTCTTCGCAAATACTTTTCAGGGAAGTGGGGCCGTCAACATGTTGGGTGTTGATTGTCATCTCGGTCAAACCGCTTTCGTCGTTCAAGGAAATGCTCCAGACGCTCCCATAGCTCGCGACCTTGTTCGCGGTCTTGCTAACTACGGTTGCTTTTGACCCAAATTGCATTTTGTTGATCTCAACCTGCAGTGCAGTAACGCCAACATCGTAAGAAATCGCACCACTAGTCTGCACCACACCACCTTGTGCCAAACTAATTGTAAAGTTGCCAAAAACAGGTGCGGTCCCGTTAACAATCTCGCTGATTGAAACGTCGCTGACCAAACCATACCCCCCAACAGCCTCGATCAGAGGTCGGTCGCCGGCGAAACCATTTCCGTTCTTGAACGTAACCCGCCACCGCTTCTCGTTGCCATCAACCGTTTTGCTAACTTTCACGCTGCCAACAGAACTCAAACTCTCTAACATTGTTTCAACCTCTCCCGCGCTCGCATCGAAATTGATCCCGCCCGTCACCTCCCCTCCGAACTCAAGGTGAAATTCACCCAAGACTGCCGACGTGACCACCTCTTGGATCTCGTTCACAAACTCGCTGCTGCCCTTTACCCACTCGCTAATGGTGATATTGGTGGTCATCAACGACCCGTCGCTGTTCGTCACCTGCACGTCGAAGGCGTCCCCCATAACGTTGTCGTCAGCTGGTTCGAAAGTAAACCTGGTTCTCCAGCTGTGAATTTCGTAGAACTCGCTGAGCGTCTTGTACGTGCCGTTGAAGTGCGCCCTCTCGCTCACGGTTAAATCGTCCACCTTCCATTGCTCGTAGTCCAAGGCGGGCGAGGGGCAAATTTGCATGTTGCCGCTGCTCCGAGCGAAGAAGGTGCGAAGTAAAATTGAGTGGAATAATGATAGTTTAGTTTAGTTTCGTATAGTAGTGGCTCGTATATATTTCTCGTCATCATCAAGGCTCGCTCGCTTCGCTCGTTCACCTGCTTCCGACGACCGTCACGTTCCCCACGCTGCTCATGGCCTCCAGCTTCTCCTCTAGCGTGCTACCGTCGTTCTTGCACGGCGAAGGACTGTCCGGGTCGTTTATCAGACAGTCTGGCAATAGCGAAGGCGACAAGTAGTCGTCAATGCTGATCGTGGCGGACGTGACCCCGTTAAAGCTCACTGTGAAAGTTGTCGCTGGGGTTCCAGGATGGGTGGTTGGTCTGCCACAGACCAACTCCTGGACTTCTCCAATCACGCTCGGCAGATTGGCAAAGCTCGTAATTTTGTAGTTGACCGATGTCGACTCGGTCGATTGAGAGTCAAAGAAGAAGTTGTTGTTGGATGAAGAAACTGAGACTGCCGCTGAGTTGCCAGTAAGCTGCCTAGAGGAGATAAACAGGCGAGGGTAAGGTCCGCTCCCCTCCTCGTCCAAGTGGGAGAACGTGACGGCGTAGCTGTAGCCAGCTCCACTGCTGGACTTGACAACGCTAACTCCAAAATTTGAGTTAATTTCGGGAATGGTGTTGAGCAGCTCGTCCATTTTCAGTGCTGTGGAGTGCACGTTGAGGTTAATCGAGCTGCTGCAAGCAACTCCGCCCAAGTTGCACCTGAGTTCGAAGGTTCCGCCCAACGGGGCTTCCCCGTTGGTCACCGTGTTAACAAACACTTCCCCCCCACCACTCAGCGTATCGCCGTTATCGTTCAGGAGCACTTTCAACGCAGGCAGATCCCCCGGGTTGCTTTTGCTGTTGAAGGTGATCGTATATGAATCTGTGTTCTCGTTGAACAAGCTGTTGGACTTCGTGACGCCGCTAATGCCAGTAATAGAGTCAAGTTTTTCGAGCTCCTGCTTCAGGCCGAATGCCGAGATACCAACTGGGATGGATGCGGTTGTTTCAACCTCTTGGTGCAGCAGGCCGCCGTACGAAAGCTTGAAGGACCCGTCCATGCTCTCGCTGCCGTTAGTTTCTGTGCCAACAACAACTTGCACCCCCCCAACAAACCCATCGTTGAAAGCAGCACACTCGCTGCACCCGTTTCCACTCCACTTGACACCCATGGCGTCGCGGTTGCCGCTTTCCTGCAGGAATGTAATTTCCCAGATTGTTCGGAACTTCGTTGTCTCGAAGTTGTTGTTGCTCTCAACTAAGCTGACTGCTATTTTGGACTGTTCCAAGCTCGGTAGCCACTCGACCTTGGACTTGAGCGTTACTCCATCTGCATCGTAGTCGATTAGCGCGCAGGTGAACTCTCCAATTACCAGCTGAAACTGGCCTGCTGAGATGGACGAGTCGCTGTATAGTGTGACTCGCTGCACCTCGCTTATCGTCGACCCCTTGACAATTTCCGTCACCGACATGTCGCCGGACGACCCGCCATCCACGGTGAGCAACGGCAAGTCGCCGTCGTTGCTCAAGAAAGTGACCTTAAATTTGTAGTCATCGCCAACCACGCCAATCTCGTCGCTGACGGACACTTTGCCAACGTTCTCCATCTGCTCGAGGGCAAATTTCAGGTCGCTGCGCCGAGCGAAGAAGGTGCGACACGAATTGAGTGGGTTAGTTTAGTTAAGTTAAGTTAAGTTAAGTTTAGTTAAGATTAGTTTTGTCTGATGTTGCAGTCTGCAGCCAAATCGCGAGATCCATCGCGAGTATTCTCGTCTTTATCAAGGCTCGCTCGCTTCGCTCGCTCACCTTGCGATCGCCTCCTTGCTGGAGTCGGCCACGTTCAAAACCATGGTCGTGGTGACGGAGTTGTGGTTGAACGAAAATGTGACGTCGGAAGCCGTCTTGTCAATGGTGAGCTGCTGCACTTCGTACCTGAACGGAACGTGCGTGTGAACTACCTGGATCTCCGAGGAGGGGAGGGTGACGAGGGCGGTGGTGGAGGAGGTGGTGATAGTCTGAACGCTCACGCTGTCGTCGGATAGATTTATGTTTTCTTCGGTGTGTAGGGACATTTTTCCGAACTTGGAATAAATGGAAAAATTTATGATGTCGTTGGGCAGCGAGTCCGGGGAAGAAATTTGGAAGGCGTCTATGGGAATGTCTTCGTCTTCGTTTCCGGTGTAAACAATGTTATTGGGGTGGGGGTGGTTGGCTGTGATGGTTGGGGGCGTGACTGTGATTGCCGAGCGAAAATAAAATGCATTGCATTGTTAGTTGCTGTCTTCACCTTCACCAGGGTTAAACCCGTCCGTTCGCTCACCTGTCGGCGTTACCATCACTGGTAACTTCTTGCTCGTCTTGTGGGTATTGTCGTCAACAATGAGCAAAATGCTATCGCCAACTCCATCATAGTTGACGGGTGGGGTGTAGGTCAGGGTGGACAGCAGTCTAGTCAAGCTGAGTGAGTTACCACTGAACTGGAGAACCTTGTTGGAGGAGGTGGGTTTCTGTACCACGCCGTTGGAATTGACGGTGAAGCTGTCGATCGCAACGCTCCCCAATTTTGCAAGCACAGTGACAGTAATTTGCGAATCGGCGAATCCTGAGCGAGCAAAAAATAAAAGTAGATGAGTTGAGTTTTGGTTGTTTTTCAGTGGTGGAGGAAAACCACATGGTGTTGCTGGCTCGCTTTGCTCTCGCTCACCTGCGCTCGCTTGGTTGTCGTTAACGCTGATCCCAGTGACCGGAGCGTTGTTCGTGCCCCCGCCAACTGTCAATTGCGCCGGACATCCAAAGGTCGGAGGCGAGTTGACGGCCTCGACCAAAATTCTGTACTTGGCCGAGACGAAGTTGAAAACGCTGTCGTACACGGAAATCGACAGCTGGTTCTCAGAGTGGTGCATGCTTGACTGGTCGGAGGATGGAATGTACCGGATTTGCTGAAGGGATGCGGTGGCATCAGAAGGGGTTGCTTCAAAGCTGATGCTGCTCCCAATCATGTTGCTGTTTCCGACGAATTTCAAGTTGCTGCGCCGAGCGAAGAAGGTGCGAAGTAAATGGAGAGGTTAGTTAAGTTAAAATAAGTTAGTGGCTCGTACTCTCGTCTTCCTCAAGGTAAGCGAGGACTGAGTGAGACTCACCTACTCGATCCAAGCTCAATCGCCCCGGACGATACGGAGATGGAGATCGACAACGATTTGTCTGGCTCGTCGTCGTTTATGACGATGGGCGGGAGAATCGTGGAAGAGCTGTTTTGGAATGTTTGGAAGCTATTGTGAGACAACCCGGAGGAAACAATTGAGGGGGTGTCGTTGACGGAATAGACGGTGATGGAGATCGGTGCGGTGGCTGAAAGTACCCCGCCGGAGCCGCAGTTCCCTTCGTCGATAATTGAGACGGTGAGGGTGTCGGTCCCCACAAACTCGTTGAAAGATTGGTAGGTCAGCGAGCTTAGGGCCTCGTTAATGTTCGAGAGGGTGCCACGAACCGTGATGGGGGCGGTGGTGCCAGTGCTACTGAACGCGAGGTCGGAGCTGCGCATTGGTGGGTTAGTTTAGTGTTAGTCGAGGCGAGCTAAAAACAAACAAACATTCTCGCTCACTCGCTCGCTCACTCAATTACTCACTCACCTTGAAACAAACTGCAACCCTGCAATCGTAGCCTTGTTCAAGAAAAGCTTGGAACCAGTGACGTCCCCAAGCTCCACTGTCAACGTCATGATGTTCCCGCTTCCTCCCACGCACACCATGTCGCTGGAATCGACGTCAATAATTGTGATCCTGGATTCCAGCTGCGCCCCGATTAAGTGTTAGTTTAATTTTTGGCTCGCTCCGCTCCGTTCCGTTCCGTTCCGCTCGCTCACCTTGATTTTTTGATTTTGGGCAACTTGACCAAAAAAAGCCTCGTCGAAAACAACCTCCGGGGGGTCGTTGACGCCCATTATGTTCATGTTAAAGGCCTGCGTCTTATTAGTGTCGATGCTCGTTTTGTCGTAGATGTCGAAGATGAGTGTCTCGACGCCGTAGAAGTTGGCCTGGGGGTGGAGGGAAATGGCATTGCTGGCAAAAGCACTGCTAATGTCTGCGCATTCCCCAAAATGAAGTGAATGGAAAAATGTTAGTTTTGAATTTGAGTCCCCCCTGCTTTATTAAAAACGATTCGCCCACTCACCTGCCGGAAGTCCACGGAGGGTCAACGAGGTGGGACCACCGACAATCAGCTGAGGGGCCGAAGGCGTCAAAATAAGGTTTTCGGTCGAGGCGTCGTTTTCGTCAATGACGAAATAGGTCCGGGACGATTTAATCTTCAAGTTAACCGCAACGTTATTGTGGGAGGTGGGGTCGGTACTAACCAGGCTCAGCCTGGCCAAGGATATGGGCGCGTCCTCCTCGCTCTGCTCGAGGCTGTTCCCAGTAAGTTCGCTGGCGACATACAATGTCGGAACTATGCTCGCAGAGGCACTGGTGATGGCGATTGGTATTGTTTCCCTCGCCGAACCATTGTTTTCGTCGTCAACGGCGAAGGTAAGTTCCGCGCTGTCGCCGGGAGCAGCCCCGCCCTCCGGGGTGTACTTCAGCGAGTGAAGAAGCAACCTGTTCAGACTCTCAATCGTCCCTCTCACAACGAACTTCTCCGAAAGTTTGGAGCTGTCGTAGTTGGCCGGCGCGACGACGTGAACGCCGACTCTCCCTCCGTGGAGTCTCAACCCCCCCGCGTCAACTTGAATTGTGGCCGTCAGCAATTCTTCGTTCGCGTCAACGTCCTCGATTTGAATTGAACTGATTGGTGTTTCTGCATTGCGCCGAGCGAAGCGAGATTGTGCGCGTTATTATAATGACTATGTGAGAAATGAAAAAAAAATAACGACAAAATCTCAATCCTCCAGTCTAACTCTCACTCCCACTCACCTCCAGTCGTAACATCCACCCCCCCCTCCCCCCCCCTCAACCTCGGCGGATCATTAACCGCCCTCACATAAACAGCGAGCCTCTCAACTGTCCCCTCGTCGCCACTAGAAACCGAATCCATTGCAACAATCGTAATAACGTCCCGCCTACTCGACTCCATCGTATTGAAATCCCCCGGGGGGGTGTACGTCAGCGAGTCCCTTAGCGCCTCGTTCAACGAGGCGACCGGACCGGAAAGTGTGAACGAGTCCTGGGAGGCCGAGGGGGTGTAGACGACGGGTCCGTCGGGTGCTGTTGGTGGCGGGGGTACAAGGGAAATTTTGCCCCCCGGGACGTCAGTAGATACTCTCACGAATAAGTGTTCAGTGTCAACGTCCGAAAGTGTCACGCCAGTAACGAGAAGACTGACGTCCTCGTCGGTCACGACCTCGTTGTTGGTGTAGCCATCGAAGGCAATGACAGGCACGTCATTGACAGGGCTTACAACGATGTCGAGTTGGAGCCTCTCCCCGGGGGGTGAATCGTCATTTTCTTCATTTTCGTCTGTCTCGGTCTGGGCCTCGGCGCCGAAAACTGATGCAGAAAAGAACACGGCCGCCTCCCCAAAGAAATTTTCCTTCGGAACGAACACCACCCCAGCCCCGAGCGCCTCGTTAAGATCCCAAACTGTCCCCGCAACATACAAGGACTGGTCCCGCTCGGTCGAGAGGAGCCCCTTGTAGCTCGCAAGGTGCACAGTTCCAGAGGCTGAATCTATATCTATTTTGACCTCGAACACCGTCGTCTCGGCATAGTTGGACGCCCCCGCCCCCACAACCCTTATCGTTCCGACCGTCAGGGCCCTGTCCTCGGTCGTTCGGAGCGTCATGACGTTATCCTCCACCTCGACTGTCACCGCATTTCCGGCTCCTTCGCCGCTGCCGCTGCCACTGCCGCTGCCGAGGCCGCTGCCGCTGCCGCTCCCAACGTCGATAATGGTACTCCCACTCCCCCTCATAATCTCCCCCGCCCTCTCCTCCCCCTCGACACTAACCGTAAGGAAATCGTGCCCGTTCCTAGTAGTGGTGAAGGTCTTTGCAGGCCCGTACAGAATCCTAGGAAGAACGTCATTCGCGCCAGCGAGCGTAGCTCTAAAAGTGATCGTCGAGGCTACTTTTCCACCGGATGATCCACCGGATGATCCACCGGATGATTCCAAAAGGTAGGCCACGCTCGTCGGATCAAGCAGCGTCTCAACGGCAGGCGCAACGACCTCGCCGTACCTCGCCTCGATCTTCACAGTAACCCTGTCCCCGGGCTTGAGGACCGTGCTCTCAATCCTCATCCTCATCTTCTCTGCGCCGAAGACCGACGAAGGGGGGGAATTCGCCGGAACGGATAGGGAAGCTGGCATGGATATCGTCGGGGAGTGGGGGGAGGGGAGGACGAGGATTGGGAGGAGGTGAAGCGAGGAGGTGCAGCTTGAAGCAGAAGTTTCAGTTGAAGAAGTTTCGGAGGAAACCGTCACCGTAACCTCATCCGTACTCTCCCCATTCGGACTCGGGAGGTAGTACAGGTCGTTAAGCGTCTTCTGCAGACTCCCAAGGTAGCCTGACACGGCGAATGTGCCTGCGAATGTGACCCCCTCCTCGAACTTGTCCTCGAACTTGCCCTCGAACTTGCCCTCGAACTTGACCAGGAACGAGCTCCTCGACCTCGAGAGACTGAACCTCGACCCGGCGTTACTCGCCTCGACGGTGACGGTGTATCGCGATCCGCCGCCGCTGGACTTTGGACCGCCAAACGAGGAGGAGGAGGAGGAG
>BRYC01000261.1:14803-86217 GCA_030267985.1 Parmales sp. scaly parma | reverse complement strand
CGCCGAGTAGCCTCATGACTTTCTCGAGGGGTGAGCTTGGTGTGTTTTCGTTTGGCTCCAGAAACGACACAAATTCCCACTTGTAGACGATGTGGAGAATGAGGTTGAGGATGGGGGTGAGGCCCGTGAGGTGGTACTCTCGGCAGGGGGTGATTCTAACCGTGTGGTCGTAGTTGGCCGAAACAATAAAGTTGGAATCGGCCGTGATTGTGAGATGCCTGGTGATGAATTCCTGCTCAAACGTGTGCTTGAGCTCGAAAGTCTCAGCATCCCAGATCTTCATCGTTTGGTCGTCACCGGCACTCACAAGAATACGCCCGTTGGGGGAGTATGAGACGCTACGGACGGAAGAGGTGTGAGCCTGGTCGATGCTCTTCACCAAGCTTCCATCGGCAGGGTTCCAAAATTTGATGGAATTATCGTAACTTCCCGAGCAAAGGAGTTTGCAGTCGGGAGAGAACGAGAGGGACATGACGGGTCTGGTGTGGCCCTCCAACGTGTGCGCTAAGATGGCACTTCCCTCGTTGAAGCTGTAGGTCTTGATGAGCTTGTCTTCACTTCCAGTAGCCAGCTGCTTGCCGTCGGGGGAGAAGCACACTGCCCAAATCCAATGCGTGTGATCCTCTAGCACTTGCACTCTCACCCACTCGCCACCCTCCCCCGGCTCCGACCAAATCATCACCTTCCCATCACTTCCACCAGAAGCAAAGTGGGAGCCTGATGGAGAGACGGTGACGCATCGAACACCACCATCGTGTCCCACCAAGGTCTGGACCAACTCGAGGGAAGGGCTGAATACCTTCAAGTTGCCACCCTCATCATCACCCTCATCATCATAGCCACAAGCCACAAGTGAGCCATCCAGAAGATAGCAAAGACCCTGGAGATCATAGGCAAAAACATTGTCAGCTCGATATTCTACCTTGTTGGAGCTGGTCGAGTGGACGATGATTGACCGGTCACTACCCGATGCCACATGACCTTTACTCCGCAACGACACGCAATTTACACCACCATCGTGCCCGTGGAGGAGCTGTTCGTCCATCTTCACAGACTAAATTGAGATTGCTGGGAAACGTGAGAAATACAATACGTCAAAGTACTCATATCACAATTTCCCTCATGCGATGGTTAATTATCATGTTCCTGACGGTTAAATATCTGACCAAATCCCAAGCTCCTCCCCAAACACAAGCACAATCCCAATCCCAATCCGAACAAAAGACCAAGGAGCAATACAAAATTGAAGAGCAAAGCCGGTATGCTGCCCACAAAGCTGAACAGGCCCGCTTAACGACGCGGACCGAAGATGCGGCTGCCTCCCATAAAGCCGAGCTTTTCGCCGTAAAAGCTCGTCTTGAGGCTGAGCAGCAGGAAGTTCACCTGTCCAAACTCCTCGAAGCCCAACTTCGAGATCAGAAACAGCTTGACGATGCCATGAGCTCCGCCGCGCAGAAGGCTGCGGAGAAGGCTGCTCAGAATGCCGCGCAGAAGGCTTCGGAGTTCAAACTTGAGCAGCAGCGCCGACAAGACGCCACCGCAAAGGTCGAGGTTGAGAAGGCCAAGGCCAAGAATGGTGCAGAACATCTGCAGCAGCGGATAAAAAAATTGAAGAACGCGCGCATAGCCGAGTCCAAGCTGCTCCTCGCTGCGCAGGCGGCAGACAACGTTCCAAAAAAAACCACAACAAGTATTCCCATTCAGCAACAAAAACTTATCCGTCCCATTTCGTTCGGCGATGGCTCGCTCTTCGGGGCGCCCGAAGGCGGCTACGCCAGCAACAATTTCGAGCTATTGACTGCCCTCACGTTGAGAATAAAATCAGATAAAAATATAGGTGATGGTAATGGTAATGACAATTCCACCGATTCCCCTCCGCCGCCCCACTATTGGGACATTCACGACCCGGAATTCAACAGATTCCGTTGCGAATTGTTGGACGATATAGCTGCCAAGCCCAATGCCAATGCCAATGCCAATGCCAATACCAATCCACAAGAAGAAATCGAAAAGGTGCTCGGCATTCCTCTCGAAAAAATCTTCCACCACCTGGACAAGCTGCACAACTCCTGTGCGCTCCTTCACACCGGCTGGTGGAGCTACGAGTGGTGCCACGAGAAGACGTTTAGGCAGTTTCACATTACTGCTAAGAAGGACCAGAGAAGCAGCTCGAAAAAGGCACCCGTGCCCGAAACGCACAAGCTAGCCGAGATCGAAACGATGCTGGATTTGGGGGTCTACAGCAGGAGGGCGATTGGCGAAGAGGGGGGAAAGATTGTTGTGGTTGACAGTTACGAGGAGGGAGGTGAGCGAGCGAAGCGAGCGAGCTTTGAGGAAGACGAGAATACTCGCGATGAATTCCGTGAAATGGCTACAGACATAATATAATGGCTACATCCACTACTGAACTAAAATACTCAATTCGTTTGCTCGCTCAATTTGCTCTTGCTTCGTTAAAAAATGCATTAAAAATGCACCTCGCTTCGCTCGGTGCAGATTACTGCGAGGAGGGGGACAAGAAGAGGCGCATTGATGTGACCTACACGTGCTGTAATCCGGACACAGAGTTCGATGAAGGTGCTGTGGCGGGGGGCGTAAGCCAGCGGATTGACAGCAACAACAAAGGCGATGCCATCGTTCTCACCACCTCTGGCGCTGAAGGATTCATCAAGTCGATTGAGGAGTACAAGAACAACGTTTGCGAGTATAAGGCCAACGTCTGCTCACCTGTAGTCTGCCTCATCAATCTCGAAATCAACAAGCAGGAACATTTGGACGGGGGGGGGAAGGGGAAGGGGGGCACAATCGCTAGCTTATTGAACGCCGGATTGACGAACATTTGCCTCCAGAAGAACTACGGCTGGTGGACGTACGAGTATTGTTACAACAACCAGGTCAAGCAGGTGAGCGAGCGAAGCGAGCGAGCTTTGAGGAAGACTAGCATACTCGCGAAGAATCCCGCGAAATGGCTACAGACATTATTATGGCTACATCCACTACTAAACTAACATTATTCCACTCAATTCTTTTGACTCGCTTCACTCGTTTCGCTCTTGCTTCATTAAAAATGCGCACAATCTCGCTTCGCTCGTCGCAGTTTCACGTGAGCATCGCCCAAGATGCAAAAACTGGGAAGCATGTTGCCAGCTACGAGGCCAATAACAGCTTGGGAGCTTGGAAGAGCGGGAGCGGGGGAGGAACGCGGAGTGAGGTGGAGGACATGAAGCGCGTTGTCAACGGGACGATAGGAGAGGCGGAGGTGGAAAAGGGAGAAGGTGCGGTTAGTGGACCGTTCTTCGTGGAGGAATTCATGGGTGGGGACGTGTGCCAAGAGAAGGAGGTCGCAGATCTCCCTCCAACAGCAAGGACAACCGAAATCCGCTATTACTGCGGGGACGTGTTAAACATAGCGAGCGTTCACGAGGATCGGAGTTGCCACTACATTGTCAGCATCGTGGTGCCAGAGCTTTGTAAGCACGAGCACTGGGAGAAAAAGAAGAAGATCTCAACCAGGAGTTTTCATTGTCACGCAATGAATGATGAGCTGAATGATGAGTGAGGGTTGGGAGGGATAGTTGATTTTTAAAGAAGAAAGGAAGGGGATTTTTATTGTTGCACATCACTTTATGATCAAATGGGGATGCGACTCCATCAGATCCATAATCATTTCTGCGAATAGTGAATTTGCCCAAGCAAACCAAGAGCGCGTATAGTCTTGGAAATCGTTCTGGTTGAACGACTCGTGCATGAATGCAGTGCCCCTGGCCGCCTCTTTCAGCCAGCCTAAGTTCTGGACAATTTCGTCTTCGTCGTCTGACGTCTGTATTCTTGTTATCATTGCCATTGGCCAAATGTACCCGTAACCACAATGAGCACCGCCCACACCGCTTGCCGCTGTTCCTTCGAAGTAGTAGGGGTTGGTTTTGGTGCTCAATATTTTTGCCCGGGTGTTCTGGTACGCTTGATCGTGAATGGAAACGTAACCAATCGAGGGAAGAGAGAGGAGGCCGGGGATGTTAGCGTCGTCCATGAACAACTGATTACCGTATCCGTCTACTTCGAATGCAAAACTTTCCTTCTTATTAAGCATGCCGTAAGTTTTGATTCCGTTGTCAATCTCGGATGTGAGGGTGGAGCATCTGTCGGCAAGGCTGGTGAGCTGATCAGCGTATTTACTGTGCAGCTCAAGGAACGTTTTGTCACCCGATATGGAATGCAGCGTGACCGCCATTTTCTCTAGTTCGACCACCGCGAACGCATTTGACGGGATGTAGTAGGGGAGGATCTGACTATCGTCAGACGGACGAAACTCAGATCGGCTCATTCCAGTATACTGACTGGGCATCCCTCTGCCACCGACAAAAAGGGTGTCTGTGGCTGTGTCAGTTTTTCTCTGGAATGTGTAGTTGGGTCCGCTGGGCTGGTTCTCCTGCTCCTCGGTGCTCAGCTGCTGGGCTTCGATAACCCCCAGCACTGTGTGCAAAGCGTTCACCCACGTGTAAAAGTTGGACTTGGTGTACGCCAAGAAGGTGGAGGCGAAGGCTTTGGATTTGATTTGCTCGCCATAAACCTCTGAACTGAGCTTGAGGAACGAAACAATACTGTCGAGCTCGTATTTTCCCTCGAACGTATAATTACCCAATGTTGGCGAAACCACATCGTCCGGGTGCCCCCCCTGAGTCTTGCCGTCAATGTTGAACGCGTTCGAATAAGGGGAGATATTGATTGACTTAGCCTGGCGAAGAACAAGGTTGCCAAGCATCTTGGAAAGCCGGGAATCTGATGTGATGAACCTTATGTAGGGACTGACCTGACGAGTGCTGTCGCGAAGCCACATGGCCTCAATATCACCAGTGATTATAAATGAGTCCGAGCTCGTGTGCTGGTAAACAGTTGTGTCTAATGTGTTGGGGAGGGCATTGGAGAAAATTGTCGCCAATTCTGAATCTTTGAACTTTGGGATGGTGATCTTGAGGTACTCTTCTATCGCGGTGGAAATGAACGTCCGATTCTGAATTGGTGGCCGTGCATTTGGGTACAACTTGGATGAGGAAGTCCAATATTCTAAAAAAGTGAAGGTGAAGAGCAGAACCCTCAAAACGCGCATTTTTTATTGTTGCGGAAACTGGTTTGGACTTAGAAACTAAGTGGTCTTACTTCTTCTTCTCTCTATTTTCTCTAAGTGTGCTCTAAGTGTACAATTAAGTAATTGCAAAATGAAAATTAATGCCCAAAATTGTCTCCAGATTTAACCACAGACAATGATGCGCTATATCCTAGTGGCCCTCGGCCTCCTCACCCAATCCTCAGCATACACATTCAAAACTCCAACACGATTCATTATTCGACCCAAGATCAGTTCAGCCACATCACTGAATTCATTCGATCCAACCAGCCTATATGACACCCTTCAGTCCACCTCATCTTACCTTGGAGATATTGATATTGGCGTAGATGGTATGACGGCAGCTGATGCTGTCGCCACAGCCACCGATGCGGCTGCGGCGACCACGTCCAATGGGTGGTTTGGATTTTTGGCAGCTCCCATTGAGCAGCTCCTCCAAATTATTCATTCTGGACTTGACATGGTTGTTCCTGGTCAGTCTTGGGGCTTGTCAATCCTCCTCTTAACCGTTCTCATCAAGGTCCTCACTTATCCCCTTTCTTACACCCAAATTGAATCGACAACAAAAATGCAAACCCTTCAACCGCTCATCAAGGAGGTGCGAAATTGCAATTGCACTAATTTGAATCTAAGTTGCCACCACACACGCACATCCATACCATACTAACTTCCCCAATTCACTTCCAAACACAGACTCAATCCAAGTATCAATCCAACCCGGAGGTCATGAACCAAAAGATTGCGGCCATCTACCAGGACAACGCGGTCAACCCACTGGCCGGCTGCTTGCCCTCTTTGATCCAGCTGCCTGTTTTCATTGGCCTGTACCGGTCTGTGCTAAACCTTGCCAAGGAGAACAAGCTTGATGAGTCGTTCTTGTGGCTCCCCAATTTGGAAGGACCCACTTACGGTGCGGATCCGGCCCATGGGTCCGACTGGATTTTGAAAGGCTGGCACGACTTTACCCCGAGCTTGGGCTGGGAGCAGACTCTCCCGTTCCTCACTATTCCCGTGTTCTTGGTCATTAGCCAGTCCATCAGCCAGAAATTGTTGCAGCCCCCCAGTTCCGACCCTAGCCAAGAGACGAGCAACGCGGTGCTCAAGTTCTTGCCGCTGCTAATCGGGTGGTTCAGCTTGAATGTGCCTGCGGCTCTGGGCGTCTACTGGGTTGCCAACAATCTAGTTAGCACGGCAATCACCCTGCAGATCAAGAGCCAGTTCAAGGACGCGCCAGCAATGGCTACTACTGGGGGGTCTGCTGGTGACCCCGACGTCGTGACATCGTCGTCAGACAACTTGGGTGCTAGGGATTTTCCCACCAGGGAGAAGCCCGTGGGGTTTGGAGGAAGTGAAAGTGGAAGAGTCGGTGATGGGCTGGAGCCGCTCACTGCGCAAGTCGTTGACATCACTGAGGCCGGTTCTGGTTCTCCAACACAGAAGAAAAACAACAGCAACAGCAACAGCAACAGCAACAGCAACAGCAAGAAGAAGAAAAATAAAAATTGAAGATGGAAAGCGTTTGGATGTTTATAATATATGATGTTATTTTCTCAATAGTGAGGAGTTCAGCCATTCCAAGCCTTCGTAGAGACCGGTGCCTTGACACGCCACCGAAGGCTGACAATACCAATCTATGACAATTTTGTTTAAATCAAGTTTTTCGATGATTTTCGCGGGTGAAACTGACCCAGGCATGTCCTGCTTATTTGCGTAAACCAAAACCGAAGTCAGGTTCGCTCGCACAATATCGTTTTGGATAATTTTGTGAAGCTCGAACCGAGCCTCATCTAGACGACTAGCGTCCGAGCTGTCAACGACAAAGATCAGCGCGTCAGTGCCTGTGAAATAGTGGTTCCAGAGTCTCCTGATCTTGTCCTGCCCCCCCACGTCCCACATGGTCATGTCCAATTTCTTATATTGGATGTGTTCAACGTTAAACCCGACGGTGGGCACGGATGAGACGCATTCGTTGAGCTTCAACGAGTACAGCAGAGTAGTTTTCCCAGCCGCATCTAGTCCCAGTAGTAAGATGCGCTTCTCCTGCAAGCCGCTGAACTGATCGATCATTTTCGCTATGAAGTTTCCTGTGTGTGTTTTGAGGAAGTGTGTTAGGTTTGCCTTCGTTTTTTCCCTAAACTTTGATAGGTAGTTCAGTTTGGGATACCACATACCCATTATTTCCCGATTGTAGTCTTTGTTGTTGAGAATTTGTATCTTGTTAAAAATAGAAAAACTTTCCAGTCTGTCAAGAGAAAAAAATTAGGTATTTTTCTTAAATTGAGAAACTTTCCTTTCCCTTCACAGCCACTATAACCTTTTTAAAGCTCAAATTCCACCCGTCACTAACCATTGACAGTTCCTACACCCACAGAAATTTATTTGCCGAGACTTCTTCACTTATTCGTTTTCTGGTAGTAACTGAAATCAGTTGTCAAGATCCTAAGAATAGTTGAAGATGGCAATCACGAGAATCTTATACAAATCTTTACTAAAACAAGCAAGGGCTTTGGCCAAACCAACCCCAGCATCCAAGCTACTCATCTACAAAGATGAGTACAGCAGAGATTACTCCAACACCCTGCTTACAGCCGGGGAGCATCAATATCTTGAAGCTCTCAATTCATACCTAGGCGGTCCAGAAGCAGCGATGTTGGCGCTTCACAAAACAGATTCGACTGATCTCTCTGAAATCATAAAAGCCAATTTTCGTTCCTCCCCCCCAACGTCTGCTAGCCTCGATGCTGGTTTTCTTGCTCTCAAACAGTTGACGAACAAAGTAAAATGGGGAAACCAGTTGGAAATGGAAAAAAGGTCACCCCTTACAACCCCGATCAAAGCAACCATGGAGTCCCCCGAAGTAAAACCTGGAACGTTCCTAGTAGCTCACCCACTACTGAACGGATTTTTCGAGCGGACGGTCATTTCCATCATCACATCGAGTGAAAAAGAAGGCGTGTACGGAGCGATCGTTAATAGGCCAACACATTTTAGCCCTCCACTTCCATTGTCCGAAATCTTCCAAAAACCTCTGCCACCGAACTTTAAAGAGTGCTTCGAGTTCAAAATGGTGGATCTCGGGGGCCCGGTGATAGACAATTTGCAGATGCTGCACAACAATCCCTCGGTTGGTGGAATCAGTATCGGTGACGGAATGTTCTACGCCGGGGGAGACGTTTCAAAGGCAATAGAAGCAGTTAAATTGAAAGCAGGTGAGCGAGCTAAGCGAGCGAGCCCTGATGAAGAAGAGAATACTCGCGATGAATCCCGCGAAATGGCTACAGACATTAGTGGCTATATCCACTACAAACTAACATTATACCACTCAATTCTGTTGACTTTCTGTTGACTCGCTTAACTCGTTTTGCTCTTGCTTCATTAAAAATGCGCACAATCTCGGTTCGCTCGGCGCAGCCAAGAAGTCCGACTTCAAATTTTTCACGGGCTGCTGCGTTTGGGCACCTGATCAGTTGGAGAGTGAGCTCGAGGCCGGTTTTTGGACCGTCGTCTCAACACCGAAGGTTGCCTCTGTAGTGTTGGGTAGCCACAACGATCAAGAAACGGACAATGACCAGTTGTGGAAAGGCCTAATGGCTGGCATCGGCAAGGAGGAGTTCACGAGAATTCCACCTTTGAGTCAGTGTGGGCGAAAGCAAAATTTAAACGGATTGCTACTGACCGGAAGTGAAAAAAGAGAGAATGATGATGGACACAGTAGTGAGTTGGCGTACCCGAGCAATTACCTATAATAAAGCTGTTATAAGGACATGTAAAATAAATTTGGAGTTTCATTTATTGGTTCCCTTCTCTATTTTTCTATTTTTCACTCTCAATTTGCATTTGCATTTGCATTTGCATTTGCATTTGCATTTGCATTTGCAGGTGGGCCCAGCATCTAGCATCTAGCATCTAGCAACCACACTGCCGTTTTAACTTTCTCCGGACCAACCTGGATCGACAATGTTCAGTACCCCTGCCACAACCGAGTACAAGAGAGACAATATCGTAACAGTCAAGAAAATCCCACCCCCAATCTTACTGAAATGGCCATAGTTCAGCCGCATGAGCTCTTCCTTCGTTTCGGGTAGCAATTTCACAAGCAAGATCCCGCTCATCTGAATTAATGTCGTGAAGACCGTCAGTTTCAAGAAGCCGCTCAAATCCCCATTTTCCATGGTTTCCTTGCTAACGTCCCACACCCCCAGAAGCATTGTGCTCAGCGTTGACGCCAAATTCAGTGCAGACTGTGGCGGCGGCGAACGAGATTGAAAGGCAGCGGGTAGCGTTAGTATTTACTTTTGCGCGCTTCGCTTCGCTTCGCCGCTACTCACGTTGTTTACGGTGGTGAACATGGCGTAGCTCGCGCCCTCGCTTCCCTTGGGGCAAAGATGCACCATCATAATTGTCGTGGGAAGAAACTGGATACCCATTATGAATTCCGCCATGGCATCGTCGCCAAGGGCAAACAAGAACGTGGACATTCCGAAGGTGATCTCTAGAATCAAAAAGATTTGCAAAATTGACAACAATCCATTGATCAGGGTCGTCATAATGTATATTGACCGCCAACTCCACTTGATGAAGTAGTACTTGTAGCACATGACGCCGAGGTAGAGGAGCACGTACGACACGACGAGGAGGGTGTTGAGCTCCGTGGTGGTGAAGAAAAGGACCGACCGGAGGTACTGCTTCCATGCCGCGTTTCCGACCTGCGCCGAGCGAAGCGAGGCGCAATTTCAACGAAGCACGAGAGCAGCGAGCGAGCAAAAATAGTTGAGTAGAATAAAGTTAGTTCAGGAGTGGATGTAAGCCATGACTAGCAATTTCTCACGGAGCTTCGCACTCTTCTGTCACAAGGCTCGCTCACCTGCAGAACGTTGTAAAAGTACACGAAGCCCATTGGTTGCCAGACTGCGCGCGAACACACGGTCGTCCAAATCTCGTTGCACTGCTGCTTCACGGTGGAGGTTGGGGGATTTTTATTCTCCTTGAAGAAATAGATCAGTGGGAGCATTATGGAAAGGGGGAGGATTGCCATGAGGAGAATAATGCTGCGCATTTTAATGAAGGACGAGCGAAACGAACGGAGCGAGCCAAACGAATTGGGTGGGTTAGCTTAGTAGTGGGTGTAGCCATTATGTCTGTAGCCATTTCGCGCACTTCATCGCGAGTATGCTCGTCTTCCAAAAGGCTCGCTCGCTTCGCTCGCTCACCTCTTTGGACCAATTTTTTCGTACATGACTGTCGAAATCGGCGCGAACACCATCAATGCAAAAAATCTACAACCATAACACGTGCTCTGCAGCGCTCCACGGCTATCCTCAGGCTCTAACTTCGCCTTCTCAGCAACCACACTGTCGGCCATAACGTCGGCGTACCAGAAACCCAACCCGAACATAAAATAACACAGGGAAAGGTACGGGATGGAGGGGGTGGCCGGCAGCGCTAAGAATACCATCGAAATTCCGGCAACCGTCCAACCACAAACCATGTACGACTTGCGCCGATAACCCCAAAGTGGGTGCCCATCAGAAATGAACCCATAGACAAGCTTGAAAGACGCTGGGAGCGAACGTAGCGCTGCAACGGTCACCTGTTGCGCTTCGGTTGCCCCGAGATCTAAGGGATACACATTCATTAGCGCGCCAGACAATCCTTGCAGCGCACCAACAAGGAAGTAGCATGCGGGAATAGCAAGGTTTTCCAACCGGAAGAGCTGAACTGCTCGGGGCTTTGTGGGTGGATGAAGCCAGATGTGGAATCTATTGTAGTATGTGTCTGGGAGGAGGTTGTTCTCTATGTTGTTGTTGTTGTCGGAGGGAGAGGATGTGGTAGCCTCATCCTCCTTTTGAGGATTCAGCACGACGAGCTCAATATCAAGTTGGGTGTTTTTTTTGGAAGAGGTGGAGGAGATCGAAGACGAGGACGTCGAGCTTCCAATATCCATCGCCTTCATTATAAAGATGTGTGTAACCGTTTCAGGTGGTAACTTTTCACTTAATGCATAAGCATATGTAGCATACTATAAAACAAACTTTTTTGAATATGAGCAAAAATACCCATCTTGAAGGTATGGAAGCCACGAAATACGACGACCTGGAGGGAGGATATGGCTATGGGGCGACAGAGGCCAGCGATGAGCTCTACTACAAGGGATTAATGCAGGGAAATGATAATAAGGTATATGAGGAGGACAACGTGATTCACAAGGGCTTCATTAGAAAGGTTTACGGGATTCTAAGCTTTCAGCTCCTCATAACGTTTGCAACAGCAGCATTTATGAGCTTAAACGACGATGCGCGTCAATTTGTGGTTTCCAACATGACTTGTTTTTATCTTGGCTTGGGCATGTCTATCGTCATGCTGATCGCCCTCCTCTGCTACAAGGATCGACACCCCCACAACATGATCTTGTTGACGATTTGGACGTTTGTTGAAGGTGAGTTTGTGAAGTGAGCGAGCTTTTGGAAGACGAGATTTCACGTGATGATGTGCGCGGAATTAGCTAACCCACCCAATTCGTTTGGCTCGCTCGCTTCCCCCTGCTCCGCTCGGTGCTTCACTTCGCTCCGCTCCGCTCCGCTCCGCTCCGCTCCGCTCCGCTCCGCTCGGTGCTTCGCTCCGCTTCGCTCCGCTCTTCGCTTCGCTCGGCGAACAGCCTATACGATTGGGGTGGTGACAGCCATGTACACCGAGGCAGGCATGGGCGACATTGTTCTCCAGGCGTTGTTCATTACCATGGCCGTGTTCGTTGGCCTAACCATCTTTACCGTTCAGTCAAAAATAGATTTCTCCTTTTTGGGAGCTGGATTAGGTGTGTGTTTGTGGATTCTCATTGTTTGGGGTTTCGTAATTTCAATTTTTGGCTGGAAGGTGAGCGAGCGAAGCGAGCGAGCTTTGAGGAGGACGAGAGTAGAGCCACTAAACTAACCCACTCAATTCGTTTGGCTCACTTCACTCGTTTTTGCTCTTGCATTATTAAAAATGCACCTCGCTTCGCCAGACTGAGTACCTCTACTCCCTCTTCGGTGCAATAGTGTTCTCGCTTTACATAGTCTTCGACACTTGGCTCCTCCACGAACGGCTTTCCCCCGACGATTACATACTTGGGGCAATATCCCTATATCTCGATATCATTAATCTCTTTCTTCACATCCTCCGACTCCTCTCCAATAACAGAGATTAAAATATCAGCAAATAAGTGGTTTGAGAAATTCTTTGTTTTTATTAGCTCTTACTTTTTACTTTTTCTTCTTGCTGGATTTCTTCTTAAGTTTTTTGGCCAAAGTCTTTGCCTCTGCGGCAGCCAATGCATCCAAAACAGTCTGGGCCTCCTGTTAAATTTTTTGACTTGATTTAGTTTGTTGTACTTTTCGCAGCTATAGATGCGTTGGGCTCCGCTCAACTAATAAAAATTGTGTCGGGGTATCCGCTGCGCTCGGTTTTCCGCTGCGCTCGGCTTTCCCCCGCGCTCGTCTGAAATTCGTGTTCTCAGGGTGTCCGACCAGGAACTGCACGCAGCTTCGCTCGCTGCGCTGCGCTCGCTCGCTAAAACTCACCTCGTTCAACGTTTTCTCGCTGTTGAAATAGGCCGGCATGGGCATGCCGGTCACCTTGGCTGGTCCACTGGGCAAGATCAAAACCGTTGTCTGGAACCGGGCGACCTCGACCCCCTTGTTCTCGACGAGAACTGGGTACGCGGACACGAGATTATTGACGGTCAATTCGGTAATTCCCATCTTGGCTGACTTCTCGTCGAACTGGCGAAGGGAGAAGGGCATGGTGGGGCTCTTCTTCGTGATCTCGTTCAAAAGCGAACGGCTCGCCTTCATACGGAGAGAGAATTTCTTGTCCACGTTTTTCTTGTAGATTGTGGTCCTTCCTTCTCCCTCCTTCACGCGTCCCTCTCCGGTGGACATGGCCACGTCAATGGCGTAAACCTCGTACTTCTCGAACTGCGCCGAGCGAGAAAAAAATAGTTGAGTGGGTTAGTTCTGTTAGTGGATGTAACCATGTCTCGCTGTCGCTCGCTCACCTCTGCTTCTTTGCACTTCTCCTCCTCAGCATCAACATCAGGCCCCCTGAGGGCAATTTCCTTGGGTCCCTCAATCACGAACCTCTTCATCTGAGTCATCCTGATCTTGAACAGAGGATTAACCTCATAGGCATCAGCGACCTGAAAAAAAATTGTGTGTGTTTTAATTGGTGTGTGTGAGAAATTATATGGCCACAACCTATCGAAATATCCCCGAATCTTTCCGCATGTGATTGACCATAAAAACAGAGGGCCCAGCAAGGGAAACGGCCAAGAAATGGCGCGGGAAAATGATCGCAAGACCGACGAAAAAAAAAAGGGATCTGAGCGCCGACCCTAAGGGTCAAAGCCACCCGAATCGACCAGTCTTCTCTAAAAATATTCTGGGTTTGTTGCATGAGCTGTGCTCCGTATAATCGTCAACTGATTTGGTTATATTCAAGTGCAACGTAACGGAGAACTTGATTACGCTCGCCCAGATCGAAAACGGCAACTCCACATAAAACACACTCACCGCCTGGATCGCAGCGGTAACTTCGCTGCCCTTTCCGCCCTCCTTGATCATGGAGACGGCAACAAGCATGGCGTTGTACGCCGCTGTGGCAACGTCGGACACCACGGGGGCCACCTGCTTGGGAACCGAATCGGCCTTCTCTCCACAGATGAAGGTGTGGCCGGCAAGGGCAATGTACCCGTCAATGTGGCAGCCAAGGTCAATCTTGACAATGTCCCCGGCCTTAAGGGGGGCCTGGACCTCGGAAGAGAGAGGGGAGTTGTTGGAAACAATCTCGTTCACGGAGACGCAAACTGGGAACGCAATTCCCTTGTCGACAGCCTTGCCGTTCACCTTCTTGCCGTAAACGGCGGAGAGACCACCAGTGATGACGGTCTCTCCGCTATTGCAAATTTCAATGATGGAAGCTCCGTCAACACACTGGGACGCAACGAATTGGAGGGCCTTGTCAGTGATGCCAGCAGCAGTTTTGTACTTGGTGACCACATCTGGGAGTGGGGAAATGGGAGTGAAGGTGGGAGGTGGCGGGGGGGAATTAGATTAGTGATGTGATGGGAAATGTTTTGAAAAGTCGACTTACCAGGGTTGGAGAGATCCATAACCTCCTCTTTCTTCTCTGTGACTTCCTCCTCATTCTCCTCCTCAGAATCAGACAATTCAACCTCATCAACCTTATCAACCAGATCAGCCATGTTTTATAAGCTTTTGGAAGTGTAAATAGCTAGAATAGCTAGTAAATGAGAATGAGAGTTAGGTGTTTGAATAATATCTGGTTCTGTGTGTTGTGGGGGTGAGGGATGATTTAGGGGCGAATCTCATTGGGAAGCGTGAGAGTTAATGGTAAAGGGATAACCAACCACAAGACAAGACAAAAGGGTCATTCCGACGAGTAAACTAGGAATCAATCGCTGCATTACCTACCAAACTCAATTTGTGGCGGCCAAAAAATAAAAATTGCATCTGTCTTTATCACATCATCAAAGTCTTCCTCCTTTGTTTTGTTTTAGAAATTCAATACATTCCCGCCACGCATTACACCCCTTACGCCGTCATACAACCATTAAATCGTGTATGTTATGAGACCACCACCACCCCAAACCGATCATACAATCCCACCTTCTGTAGCAGACAAGCGTTTAAGGATGCTCTCTCTGCTTGCCTCAATTGAAAATGATCCTACCTCCGTGGACCCAAACGATCGTCGCAGTTTATTAGAAACGCTGGCGGACATGGTGGTGACCGATCCGATTTCCGCCATGCATCCGAGCCTGTTTGCTGACAACCAAAATAAACCTCCTTCCACCACCAACAAGAAGCCCCCGTCCGCTTCCGCCCCCCTTCCCGTGATCATGTGGACCAAGTGCTTTTACGAGCGGATTAACGAGCTTCGAAAGTCCTTGGCCAAGGCCCACAAGGCCGCCCCCCCCGTCACCAAGCAGCAGCCTGGTGTCTTCAACCCCAAGACGAGCAGGCTGGACCCTGTCCCCATCCCCCAGCTCCACGAGGCTAATGTTTACGTGAAGTTTCTTGAAGAGGGTGTTCAGTTTTTCGTGTACATGATTGACCGTTTCGTGAAAAAAAGGGAAGGTAAGAAGTTGTGGGAAAGTGGGAAGCCAAGTGGTGTGTGTGGTTTCTCTCTTAACTCACTCATCCAATTTTCAATCTCCAACCTCAGACGAACGCGAAATGCTTTTCTCCCAATCCTCGAACTCCCAAACCTCCCAACCCCCCTCCCAGTACCAATCCCAATCCCAATCCACCACAATAACCGAAATCACGTTCGACAATTCACTCGTTGCTGCCGCTGCCATGCAGCCGACCGAGGTTGAGTGCTGCCTCCAGAGGTTGCAGATCTGCATTGGAGACGTCACCAGGTACCTGGCGCAGCACAAGAAGAAGTTCGACAGCCCCCCGGTGCCCCCCCCTTCCTCTCCCTCTTTCTCCTCCTCTTCCACCGGAGCAAATCTTTCCATGTCGGTCATGGGCTCCAAGAATGGCGCGGAACTTTGGAAGCAGCCGATTGAGAAGTACTTGGACGCGATCCAGACCGATCCTGGCACTGGCAATGCGTACAACCAGCTAGCGGTGGTTTACCAGAACAAGGGCGAGGAGGTTACGAGCTACTACTATTACGTCAGGGCGCTGATGGGTAGGGAGCCCTTCGTTACGGCGGAGAACAACATGAGGAAGGTGAGCGAGCGAAGCGAGCGAGCCTTGTGACAGAAGAGTGCGAAGCGACTAATCCACTCTTGCTCTCGTGCTTCGTTAAAAATGCGCACAATCTCGCACCTTCTTCGCTCGGCGCAGCTGCTGAGCGACGGCTTAAAAGACAACGAATTCCTCTCCAGGTTAACCCACTCCGACGACCCCAACTCCCCCCCCCCCCTCGACAATAAGGGACAAGTCGTGAACAAGATGGGTGAATTTCTTTCCGACTTCATCGCCGTTCACGGCGCCCTCTTCAACAAAACCTCCACAACCTCCCACACAGAGTTCAACGCTCGCCTAACATACATATTGGCCTCCTTCAAAAATTTGAGCAGCCCCCGAATGAACACCACCTCCAAAAACGACCCAACCCGAGCCACCAAGACGAACAAAAACTCCACCAGCAGCGTGTCCGACGTTCTTGTTATGAAGGTCTTCGCCATAAACATCTTTGCCAGCATTAACGCGGGAAAGAAGGAGAATCAGAAGGGCAAGTTGCGAACCGTTGAGGAGGGTAGAGGTGATGAAAGTGGAAGTGGAACTGGAGGTAGAAACACGGAGCTAGTTTGGGCGCAAAGTTTGACCTTTGGGTTTGCTTCCACGGTTGTCACGATTATTGAGGAGAGGTGAGTGAGTGAGAGCGTATTTTGATTTTATTTTTTACGTGAGCACTAACCCCCAACCCCTCACCCCCCCAATTCCACCAACCTCCCTAACCCCCCCAACCCCCACCCAACCCACAGCTTCTTCGGCCCTGACACTCCCAACCGCAGCAGACCTGCGTGCATCAAATTCCTCGCTCCTCTCTGTCTCTTCCTACAATTCCTCACCAAATCCCCACAAACAACAATCCCCACTGACGACACCTTCCTCTTAACCCTAACCGACGAAAACTTAAAATTCCGCCACCTCGAGGCACTGCGCTCGGAAGTTTTCGCCCGCAATAGCTTCTGGAATAAGCTCGGCGAATTGGCCAAAACCCTCCCAACAGCGCGAGAGTGGGTGCGGGAAGATTTGGCGCAGTGCGCCTCTACCCATAAATCGTTCCCCCCGTCCAGGTTCAACCTGAAGGAGGAAAAGGAAATGGCCGGCTTCCTCCCCCTAAATTACGGCATGGGGCCACCCCGCCTTCCCCTTAAGAAGCTCTGCCCGGACAACGTTGCCAACGGACGACGTGTTGACAAGCTCATCACATTTGTTAAACACATGAAAAATGAAGGTTCAGCGAGTGACCGTGCCACCATCTACTCCTCCGACGGCGACTGTCTTTTGCACAACGACAACGACAACGAAGGCATTGGCATGAATATTGACGACGACGAGATCATATTCTCTCCTTCACCCCCCCAACCCCAACAACCAACAACGACCCCTTCCCTCCAAACCCCACCTCTCGGAGTTGCCTTGAATAACGGCTTCAGCGGCGTCGATTGGGGCGGTACAAACTCAAACTCAGCGGGTAACGAAAACGCCGGAAATTTCGCCAACCTCCTCCTCCCGGATGAACTAAAGAAGCCGACCCCAACGAACACAACATTGACCACGTCATCGGTGGCGGCGGCGACGGCGACGGCGACGGCGACGGCGACGGCGACAGCGACAGCGACCGCTACTCGAAACGAGCTTCCTTTCCCACCCCCTGGACTTGTTACAGCACCCAATAAAAATAATAATAATAAATATGACGGCAATGGAGGCGGAGAATTCACAACCTCAAACTTCTTTCACCAGCTAGACGCCCAGCGAAACAACTCTTCACTCTCGTTAGACTCACAAGGTGCAGCTGATGGGGAGGACAACGGCGAGTACCACTTCAATGGCAGCAGCAAGACCAAGGAGGGGGACGACAGCATGTGGAAGTCCATATTCGGCGACTCACTGCCAGCGGGGGCAGTGGTGGCGGCATCGGAAGTTAAACCGCTGTCAGCCAATCCATGGGCAAACTAAATTTTAACAGGCATATATCGGCATGATACATGATAAATTACAGGCTAGGTAAATACAAAATATAAATAAATTTTGTTTTGCCTGCATGTTCGGTTTGATTGTAATTTTTGGGTGTGGAAAATAATTCTTGGTTTTTATGTTATTAATACGCTGGACCGGGCAACAGGAACTCCACCACAACGCTGGTGGGTCCATCCCCAGCCCCAGGTCTCTGTATGCACATATTTAGGAGGGCCATGCCCTTGTGGAGGGTGCGGAGCTCGGCCTCGGTCGCCGGCGGACTCGTCGGCGCCTTGCACGTCTTCTTGTGCTTCTTCCAGGCTAGTTTCTGGCAGGAGGGGGAGCAGTAGAAGGTGTTCTTGCACCGGGCGCAAGGTTTGGCGGGAAGGGAGCTGCAGACGTCGCATTTGCGAACCGGCTTGAGGACAGCCTCAATTTCGACCAGCTCAGCCTTGTCGTACTTCATGTGCTTGATGAACTGGCAGACGGTGTTGTAGGGGCCGTAGATATCGTGGTGTTTGGTGGGGAGGGAACGGAGGAGGAGGGTGGGGAAGGGGGTGGAGGAGATGTCCTTGGGGGTGAGGCGGAGGACCTTTCGGATTTCTCTGCACGCATTGAATTGGGGGTGCTCGGCAAACTGGAGGGTCGTGAGGCCTTGGACGTTTTTATCGGTAAGGGAAAGTGGGTGACGATGGATCATTCGAAGAGCAAGAAACACGAGGGAGTCGCTGTATACCTGGCTACAGCAAGCAATTGTTCGAAGAAGATCAGAATTGTTGTATTTGAGCACTTCACGCACCAACTCGTCATCGTGTTCGTTGATCCACTTGTGACAGTCTGCATACGATCGTGATTTGATCCAATTAGCCATCTCAGTCGTCCAATAAGCCACTGGTGCGTACAAGCGGGCCATCCCCTCCCTACCCAATGAACGAGCTTCCTCGGGAGTGAGGGAGAGCAAGCCGATGATCTCAGCACAGGCTCCACTCCTACGGGCAATTTCGAGGGGAGTTTTGCCTTTATTATCTCGTGTGGTGAGGGCCTCTGGATTCCAGCCAATCGACTGCACGCCTACCATGGCAAGAATATGTGTGTGTGTCTGAGCTTTCGCTGCCATCCAATGATGTGGCAGTCGTCCATCCTCATCTCTCTCCTTGTACTTTCTCACGAGCAAATCTACGTCCTTATCTGGGTGAAGCATGACTTCTCGTACCGCGGGCCAATCACGCTTCTTGAGCCACTTGTGGTGCTCATTGGAAGGCATAAGGATATGCTCGTGGAAATATCTCAAACGATGACGGCAGGGGGCAAGGCAGGAGAACGGAGAATTGGTCAAATGGTCAAGTGTGCTGAATGCGTGAAGAGCTTTTATATTGGAGGAACGAACAAGGTGATAAGCACATAAAGATGAATTTTTCGGCTCGGCGAAGTTGCTGAAAAATTCACCAACAGAGCAACCAACATTATTATGCCAGACCTTGAGAATCAAACCACTGTTATGGCCGGAACTGTTATGGCCGGAACTGATCTCGACTTTAACAATGTCAATTTTCAGCTCACCAGCAAAAACGATGAGGTTAAGAAACAGATCCTTCTGAGTGTGTTTGGTAGTCTGAAAGCCAACACCACCACCGCTATCCTTGGTCCCTCTGGCTCAGGAAAGTCGTCCCTCCTCAACATTCTTGCTGGTCGCCAGGGACCGTCTGATACACTCAAGATCACTTGCAGTGTCACCATCAATGGCCAAGCTATCGATCCGATCGCAAATCGTGAGAACGTCGCCTATGTGATGCAAGACGACTCGATTGATGCTACTGTGACCCCTCGGGAGGCTCTCATGTTCTCTGCGAAACTTCGCTGCCCAGACTTTGACCTCAGCCAGAAGAGATCTATTGTCGGCAACCTCCTCAACTCCTTGGGCATTGAGGAGTGTGCTGACACCTTTGTTGGCGGTGAGCTCATCAAGGGCATCTCAGGAGGCGAGCGGAAGAGGACTTCGATCGGAGTGGAACTGATCACACTTCCCAAGGTTCTATTTCTGGACGAGCCAACCTCGGGTTTGGATAGTTTCTCAGCGCTCGGCGTTGTCGAGAATCTGCTCGAGTTGGCAGTCACAGGCGGCACCACCGTTCTCTGCACAATTCACCAGCCCAGCTCCGAGATCTTTAATCTCTTCCAAAACGTCATCCTCATGAAGTCGGGAAGAGTCGTTTACTCCGGCTCGGTGAAGGCCCTCCCACCCTACTTCGAGTCGTTCGGCTTCTCACTCCCCCCCCACACCAATCCGGCCGACTTCGTGCTGAGCGTCATCATGCGCCACACCGAAGCAGAGCTTGAGGAGATTGGCCTCTACCAAACCCCACCTCCCCAGAAAGAGCAAACCACAGCAACCAGCAGCACCGAAGCTGCAGAGCTGGCACCTCCCCAGTCGCAGTCGCAGTCACAGAAGGTTAGCTTCGTCACGCAGCTCCGCGTTCTTAGCAGACGCGAAATGAGGTCCTATTTGAGGAACAAACCAGCTTTCATCATTTCCGTGGTGCTGCAGGTCGTCCTTAACTTGATCTTCGGTGTCATCTTCTACCAGGCTGCCGCTGAAGGTTACAGCACGCCTGATGGCATCGGGAACGCAGCCGGAGCTGTAACGATCATCTCCATTTCTGCTCTGTTCGGACCGGCGCAAGCGGCGCTCTTCAAGATCCCCGCTGAGCGTCCCCAGTTTCTTCGCGAGTTCAGCACGGGGACATATTGCTCTTTCGCATATTTCCTCTCGAAGCTGTTTGTTGAAATCCCGTCATTGTTGGTTACTGTGCTGATCGGCATGTGTTGCAATTACTGGCTTATTGGATACCAGGGCGACTTCGCATTGATGGTCGCCACTCTATGGCTGATGAGTGCTGCCTCGAGCAGTTTGGGCGTTCTCTTGGGTTGCAGCGTGGACAACGTCGACATGGCCGTGCAGCTCTTTCCACTAGTGGCCGTCCCTCAGATTCTGTTCTCGGGTGTTTTCCTCACCGTCGACAGCATTCCAGGGTGGATCAGGTGTAAGTTCCCACCAAATGCATTCAAAATTTTTAATGTCAATTTGCTCACAATATTTTGTAGGGTTGCAATGGATTTGCCCCCTTAAGTACGCGGTCAACCTCATGTACGTGCTGAACTTCAAACCTAGTTTGTGTGAAGCTCCGGGGGAGGCAGCACTCTGTACACGGATATTGGAATCCGTGAATGTCAACATCGACGACAAGTGGGAGTACGCCGGGATCCTGTTCGGGTTATTCATAATCTACCGCACCCTTGCGGTGTGGGTCTTGAAGAAGAGGGCCGCCACCGTGTTCTAATCTAACAATATGAACGATAGAAATGAATTTTTCTGGCAAATCTTTGTTGTTGTTTTTAATTTGGCTTGAAATCTTTCCTTTTTTTTCCTACTCCTCGACAGCCACATCTTCGGCAACCTCCTCAACAACCTCCTCAACGGCCTCCACGGCAGCAACCTCGGGAGCAGTCACGCTCCCCCTGTCCAGCCTCTTCCACGACCTGCCCTTGTCGTCGACCTCGACACCCCACTTGTTTCTCAAAGTGTCCCTTAACTCATCAGCAAGGCGGTATTCCCTCGTGTACTTTGCAAATCCCCTCTTCTTGACGAGAGCGACAATGTCCGCCTCGACGAAGCCGTCTTCAGTTGCCCCCTCTCCAACGAGCGGGTTGCCCGTGCGGGTGAACTCCCAAATGCTGGTGCTGTAGGTGCGCTTGGCATCATCGACGATGACCTTGAACCGGTCCATGAGTTCCTCGGCAAGGCGGTCGGCCTTTTTGTAGTCTCGGACGGTTTTTGCCTGGGTTTGGGTTTGGGTTTGGGTTGAGGGGGGGGGGGGTTGTTAGTCTCCTTTTATAATAATAATAATAATAATAATAATAATAATAAAATGTACCCCATTCACTTTCACTCACCTTAGCACGCTGCTCAATGAGCATCTTGATGCCCGCCTCTTGGTCGGCCTCCAACTCATCGCTAAATTCCGACTTCGCCCAGGCCGAGTTGTTGTCAGCGACACGGTAAGTCATACGCCTATCGTCGACCATGACGTTGAACTCGTCCACCAACCTGGCTTTGATGCTATCCGCCGTGTCATAGTCCCTCTCCCTCTTGGCTTGGCTTCGCTCCCCAATCAGTTGCTTGACCATCTCTTCGTTTTCAATTTTGAAGCTGCCACTCTTCACATACTGGTTGAAGTCCTCCCCGTCCGCCCGCCACTGCTTCTTTCCATCGTGAAGCTCGATCCCCATGTCAAGCAGCTCAGCCTTAATGCCATCAGCCGTGTCAAAATCCCTAGCCAGCTTGGCCTCCAACCTGGCCTTGATCTTGTCGTTGATCTCGCCCATCTTGGCCTCGTCGATATCGGTCTTGTCGCCGTTGGAGCGCTCGTAGTCGTGGCCGAAGGGACCAAAGTCTCGCTCCTGCATGGGGTGTCCTTTGAAGGTTGAGCCACCTGCACCACCCTTCCCTCGCTTGAACTCAGGCGGCTCGTTGCCCTTCAAGCACCAAATGCGCTCGTAGTCGTCAACCATGACACCCATTGACTGGAGCTCGTTCCTAACGTCGTCAGCATCCTCGAAATTTCGCTGCGTGCCGTTGTGTTAATACAATTGTGTGTGGTGTGGTATGGTGTAGGGGGTGTCGGTTGTCATGGGCGATTTATTGAAATTGCAACCTTTTTGACTCACCTCATCCCTGTACAGGTTTCGCTCCACCAGCAAATCCTCAACAATCTTCACGTCTACAGCGGCAGAGTCAAAACCACCAGCATTCACATAGCCAGAGGCCGTTGCGGTCTCAGAGTAAAGTTTTGATGATGATGATGTGGCTGGAGACAATCGTGTGATCACGCCGAATGGGGTGAAGGCCGTGACTGGCGATAGTAGTAAGAGGAGGGCGGTAGCTGATACCATCATTTATAGTTGAGGAAAGTTATGAACAACACTGGGGGAAATTGTTTCCAAGATTTCTATGGTAAAAATTTCCATAACATAACACACCATAACGTGATAACACACAAAGCAAAATGGCTGCGGACACCATCAATCCAATAATTTGCGGCGAACAACCTTTTTCAATTTCGTTCTCCCCCACCCATGATAAATTGGCGACCGGTTTGATAAATGGAAATGTCGAGATTCATTCTTACAACGAAAGCTCCACTTCCTCTTCCTCCTCCCACCCCACTACGATCCAACCCTACACGAACTCGCCAACTCCTGTATCGTGCAGAAGCGTTATATATAGACCCGACGGTTCTTTGCTGTACGGGGGGTTGAGCAACAGCAATAAGGGCGAGCTCTGTGGAATTGACACAACGACTGGCGCTGTATCGTTCCACAACAAGCAAGCGTCTGATCAGGGCGTGAACAAGGTTTACACGATTGAGAGAGGTGGGGGAGAGTTGCTCGCGTCGGGAGACGACGGAGGTGCTGTGAAGCTATGGGACAGCAGGTGAGTGAGCGTTTTTCGTGCGAGCCTTGAGGAAGACTAGCAGCGACTACTGAACTAACATATTCCCATTATTCCCATTATTCCCACGTTCGCTTGGCTCAGAATGTCGTCAAAATCAGATTGCCTTGCCGCTTACGAGGTGAACCAGGATTACATCAGCGACTTTGTGTCTTCCAGCGACGGCAACACTCTGCTCGCGACATCCGGAGATGCGACCTTGAGCGTCTTTGACGTTCGCAAGATTAGCAGCAATGTAAACAGCGGTAACGCGAAAATGAAAACAACGCAATCGAGGTCGGACGATCAGGAGGACGAGTTGCTGAGGTGAGCGAGTAGCAAGTGAAGCGAGCAGCAAGCGAAGCGAGCAGCAAGCGAAGCGAGCAGCAAGCGAAGCGAGCTAGTCACAACTAGTGTACGTGTACGTGCACGTGTACGTGCACCGTGCACGTGTACAGACGAGAATACGAGCCACTACTAACCTCTTGGCACCTTCTTCGCTCGGCGCAGCTGCGTGATTATCAAGGGTGGCAAGAAGGTCATTTGCGGAACTCAGGAGGGGGCGCTGACAATTTGGAGCTGGGGAGACTGGGGCGACCAGAACGACAGATTCATGGGACACCCAGAGTCGATCGACGCACTGCTAAAACTGGACGAGGGAACGATCATCACCGGCAGCAGCGATGGGCTGGTAAGGGTGGTGGAAATTCAGCCCAACAGGTTGTTGGGGGTACTGGGGGATCACGACGGTTTCCCCGTAGAGGATTTACAGTTTAGCCGCGATCGAGGTTTGATCGGATCTCTGAGCCACGACGACATTGTGCGAATGTGGGACGTGAGCATTTTGCACGAGGAGGAAGGGAGTGACGAAGACGAGGAGGAGATGGACATTGACGTAAATGGGATAATGGCTGCGGGAGGGTTGAACGAGAGTGAGAATGAGAATGAGAATGAGGGGAGTGATGACGATTGGAGTGATATGGACGACGAGGGCGAGGAGGAGGAAGAGGAGGAAAAGGGGGGGAAGAAAAAACGGAAAGAAAGTATTGACAGCGACGATAGTGGTGGAGATGATAGTGATGACGAGGATGACGAGGGTGATGAGGACTACGGGAGGGGTCGGAAAAAGTTCAAAACGGAAAGCGAGAAGTTCTTTGTGGATTTGTAGAGTGTGCATTTAAGAACGTAGGATCTACTCTTTATTTTCCTCATATCATACATAACACCTCAGTTCGCACAACATACTTCGTTCCACGTGTCACGCCCGCGCCTTCGTGGAGGACGGCGCCGCTGACATCACCGTGCATGAAGACAAGCGCGCTACCGGCCGTTGGAACGATTCCTTGCCGGTCCAGACCGCCCTCCGACCGCCCCGAGGGGCAGTAGAACTTCGTCTCACCACCGTCAAAGTCCTCGTTCAGGTAGATGAGGAAGGTCATTTTCGACAGCCTGTCGTTGTACGCGTCGTAAACGTAGTCACCGCCGCCATCGCCGCCATCGGAAGGTGAGGAGAGACCAGAGCCTGGCCAAGCGCCGTCAATATGAGGGCGGTAGGTGGCTCCTGGACGGTACCGGTAGCAACGGAAACGACGGTTGAGGCCGACTGCCTTGTAGGAGGGGGGGATTAGGTCTGCGCCGAGCGAGCCAAACGAATTAATTGGGTGGATTAGCTTTGCAGTGGATGTAGCCATTATGTCTGTAGCCATTTCGCGCACTTCTGATCGCGATTATTCTCGTCTTCCTCTTCGCTCGCTCACCTTTGCAGCGGGCCCACAGTGTGTCGTGATCCGCCTGGTCTATCAAGTAAATGAAAGCGTGAGCTAGGATCGAGTTTTTGTCGTTGATGGGGCTATCAGGGGCGAATTTTAGGGCGGTGCCAAGCTTAATGAGGTCGAAGGACTCATCAGTGGTGAGGAGGTTTTGTATGACAAAGGGAGGTGAGGATGATGATGATGATGATGATGGTGACGATGATGAGGAGGAACTGAAGGGCCCCTCGATCCGCTTCGTTTCTAGACTTCCGTTGTTGGTCGAGTCAAATATTCTACCCTTCTCATCTGAAGTGTAAATGTTGATGGGATGCCGATTCAACGGAGTCCGCTCGGCTCCCTTCTGGTGGAAGCAGACTCGGTAGTTCTTGATATGGGGGTGGGTTGATTGGGAGAGGAGGGGATCGGATAAGATCAAATCCTCCGAATCGGAATCGAAATCTTCGTCGGGAATTAGGGGACGGGAAAAGGGACACCAAGGCGGGTACTCGTGAATTAGACCGTTGGCGAAGGATGTGAAAGAGGTTGGGGTTTGTGTGGTGATTAGGCCGATCGAGGAAGGGTCGGAAATTCGGAGAAGCGTGTCAAGGGCTGTGAGAGGGTTGTTCTCGCCATCGAGGAGCTGAGGGGTGGAGTCCAGGTTGTCAAAGACACCGTCGCATTCGCGGACCCAACGGCAGAGGGAGCCAAGCTTGGGAGGCTTGGTTAGGTTGAGGAGGAATTCTACGGCTTGGGACCATTGAGAAGTTTTGAGAGCGTGAGAGATTTGCTGAATTGGAGAAGAGGAGGAGGAGGAGGAGGAGGACGAAGACGAAGAAGAGAGGAGGTTTGAGTTGACCAGATCATAGAGAACAGTTCGAAGAGGCTTTAGCTGCTTGGAATAAAATATTCTCTGGTCTGGAGCATTGATCAAGGAACGGAGGGTGGTAATTGTTGTGTTCAAGTCAGATTCGTTCAAGTCAGATTCAGAAATGGTCGTGCCGGATGTTTTTAGTGCCACATTGGCACGCTTCCGCTTCCGTTCTTTACCAGCTTTGCCCATGTTCAGTGATCTGATCCAAAATGCCCAGAAGAGTAAAATATGTGTGTATTTGCTTTCAGGAGCTCACAAAAAGAGTAATCACTCACAGAAATCACTCACGCAGCAGTTGGATGGACGCCCTCCCCCCCAGTCCCTCGAAGAAGCGCAAGCTTTCAGCCATCGATGGAAATCCCCAACCCAAACGTTTTCGCTGCCTCAATGCTCTCAAGGAGCATTTCAAAGGGAAGGGTTACACGAGCATGAGTGGGCTCCAGTATGGGTGTGATCTGGTGCTCTACCCAACGCGAGTGAAATCCGATGCAGCCGCAAAAGAAACCTTCAAGAAGGTGCACAGCAACTTCTGTGTGCTCCTTTTTTTCGATGGGGATGGGGCTGAGGATGGTGCCAGCAATAGTTACAATGACGTTGGGCTTGGCCCGAGCCTCGACTGGAGGTGCATTCAATCGCTTGGTCGGAGCATGCCGGAGGTCTACAAACGCCTCTGCTGCTGCTTCGTCGCCGAGCGCGTTGCCACTGTCAATACGGTCACTGCTGATGCGGACACGGGGGAGGTGATCAAGACGGAATCGGAGGAGTACAGGTACTCGGTGAAGGAAATGATCGTAGAGACTGACCACAAGCCTTTCAAGTCTGTGCAGAACAAGGGTATAGGTGTGGCAGGCGGTGAGAACTTGCCAGAAATTGGCATTAAGAAGGTGTTTACGGCTGGCAAGAGGGAGACGAAGGAAGAGAGAGAGAAGAGACAGAAGGACGAGAAGCGTAGAAGGAATAAGATCAGGTATTAACAACACGAAATGCAACCAACTTATTATTTACATGTAGTACTTCACAACACCAAAGCAGTTAGCAGAATCCCCATCCAAATCATTTGACAAATTCCAAAACGCGTACGTGTTGGTGTTGTCGTGAAATGGCCAAAGTTTGTCCGCAGCTCGCTCCGCCTCCGCCTCCGCGTCGCCGTTCTCAACCTCCGTCTCAAACCTGCACGCCAGGAAGGGGAACTTGGACGATCCGTCAGCGGTCAAGTCCACTTGAGGGCAGTATCCGAACGCCTCGGCAGCAGCGGAAAAATCGATCTGTTGATCTACTCCGCTAACCTTGTACGTTCGGGAGAAGAGCTCAACGATGCAATTGCTATAAATCCACCTGCAGATCACGAAGAAGAACGTGATTGCTAGAACGACGACAGAGAACCACGCAACGACCTGCACAAACGTGCGCTGCGCCGAGCGAAGAAGGTGTCACACGTTAGTGTAATTTGGTTTTTTTAAGCCAAGCGAAGACTCACCTGCTCGTCGTTCATCCACTCATCGCCGAACAAAGGGAGGGCGGGAAACTTGTGGAGACGGAGGAGGTCCTGAAGAGGAGTGTGTGAATGTATATTGTTAGTAAGGAGTGTGTTCGCTTTTTGCTTTTTTAGTGATTTAATGTATCACTAAAAACGACAACAACTCCATCGTATGGAGGTTTTAGACGCGATGAATTGGACACGGTGGCGCACTCACCTGATTGCAGTAGGTGTACTCGCCGTCTTCCAAGCACAGGTCGTCGAAGGGGAACCCGGACCACCAGTAAGAAGACATGACAACGTGTGCGCAGAGGGCAACGACGAGAAAGAAACGGGAGACTTTGGAGATCGACTCGCCGATCTTTCCTTGCTGCCGCCAAACGCGGAGAAGTGCGTACTTGTCCACGAAGAAGGTTGTGGCCAAAGAGGCCAGGCAAAAGATATACGCAGCTGGGAAAATCGCCGCGTAGAAGAAGGCGAGGAATAGGGTTTTGGTAATGTCTGTGTACCGCTCCGCAATGTTGTAGGCGGTGCCGTTGAAGTAACTGTCCATCTTCCCCTGAGTCTGAGCTTTTTTGGCAAACACAAACCGATTCAACACCCCCCCAATGTCCAAGAAGCGCATCAACGGCGTCGTCAAGAAGTCCGCGAAGAAGATCACGTACAGCTGGTCGACGAGGGTCTCCGTCAGTGTCTCAGTGAAAGGGGTGATGGCGAAAATCACAATCGCGCTGTTCACCCAGCGACAAATGACAATCTTGGTGAAAAGAGAGGTCTGCGCCGACCAAAATTAGATGAGTAGGTTAGTTCAGTAGTGGATGTAGCCGCGAGCGAAGCGGCGAGCGAAGCGGCGAGCGAAGCCGCGAGCGAAGCGGCGAGCGAAGCGAGCTAGTCACAACTAATGTATGGTGTTGCTGGCGAGCGAGCGGCGAGCGAAGAGAGCTAGTCACAACTAATGTATGGTGTTGCTGGCGAGCGAGCGGCGAGCGAAGAGAGCTAGTCACAACTAATGTATGGTGTTGCTGGCGAGCGAGCGGCGAGCGAAGCGAGCTAGTCACAACTAATGTATAGTGTTGCTGGCGAGCGAGCGGCGAGCGAAGCGAGCTAGTCACAACTAATGTATGGTGTTGCTGGCGAGCGAGCGGCGAGCGAAGAGAGCTAGTCACAACTAATGTATAGTGTTGCTGGCGAGCGAGCGGCGAGCGAAGCGAGCTAGTCACAACTAATGTATGGTGTTGCTGGCGAGCGAAGCGAGCTAGTCCCAACTAATGTATAGTGTTGCTGGCGAGCGAGCGGCGAGCGAATTAGCTAGTCACAACTAATGTATGGTGTTGCTGGCGAGCGAGCGGCGAGCGAAGCGAGCTAGTCACAACTAATGTATGGTGTTGCTGGCGAGCGAGCGGCGAGCGAAGCGAGCTAGTCACAACTAATGTATAGTGTTGCTGGTTCGCTTCGCTTCGCTTCGCTTCGCTTCGCTTCGCTTCTCTTCTCTTCGCTTCTCTTCGCTTCTCTTCGCTTCTCTTCGCTTCTCTTCGCTTCGCTTCGCTTCGCTTCGCTTCGCTCACAACTAGTATATGGTGTTGCTGATTCGCTTCGCTCACAGTCGCTTCGAACTCCTCTATCGCAAGCTCGCTCGCTCACCTGCATGCCCCCCTTCGTTGCGTGTGATTCAAACGACGTGACAATTTTGAGCAGGACCGGGATGATCACGTTGAAAACTGATATCATTACTCCTGCGAACACGAAGCTGACATGCTCGTTGGACAAGGTCACCAACACGAACCCCGCAGCGATGACGCAGCAGGTGAGGAAGAAGGTAAGGAGTCGCTCGAGGATGAGGCGGGAAATTGGAACCGACAGCTTCAGGAAGTCGACAGCCGTAGGCTCGGCAGACTCGCAAACGTTGAGAATGTTCTGCTGGCGAAATCGGTGCTCGAGGGGGATGGTGGCTGACTTGTTGGAAAAACCTTGGAGGTATCCACATTGGAGGTAGGTGAGGGCCGTGCGCTGGGACGACTCCGTCTCGAAGCTGCGCCGAGCGAAGCGGGTTAGTTTAAGTTGTGGATGTGTGGGTGGGTGTAGCCATGAGCCATTTCGCGGGATCCATCGCGAGAATGTATGCCCACCTGCAGAAAACTCTGGAGGCGTGAAACGTTCTTTTTTGTTCAACAGCAATGATCTCCTGCTGGATCTTCAGCTCATTGTGGAGGTAGGGGAGGTCAAGGAGAACACCGAGGAACTTTTGAGCCCAGAACTGGTAGGCGGGCTTATCAGGGTCGGGCACCATGTAGGCTTGGGACTCATCGTAGCGGCCAAAGAGCTTCTCGGATTCCTCGCCAAGCTCGTTCTTGATCGCGGAGCGGAGGCGGCGCTGCGCGCATTTTTAATGGAGCAGGGGGGAGGCGAGCGAGTAAAATGAATGCGAATTTGAGTGAAATAATGTTAGTTTAGATAAATGTAAATGTAGTGAATGCTTCGCTCGCTCACCTGCTGAGCCAACGCTTTGAGTAGGACCTCGTTGTCGAGAGTCACGGTGATGGCGGCGACGCCCTTGTCGTCGTGATCGCAGAACTGGGAAAAGAAGTCACGCCACTCGTCCGGGGAGGTGGCGTCTGGGTCGGGGTCCTTCACGGTGACAGTGTAATCGGACCCTGTTTGCTTCGCCTCGTCGAACGCGACCGACTTCCGCTTCATGAGGAAGTTGAGGGCGAGGATTCCAATGCATAGGAGGAAAATGTTGGCCAGGTCGACGTAAGCAATGGGGATGCTGAGCCGAGCGGAGAATTAAGAATACGAATTGTGGGAAGTTGTTTATTAGATGAATATGGTGGAAAGTTGAGCGCAGCGGAGATGGGGGGTTTCAAACGGGAAACAAACTCAATAATTCCACTCAGGGTCATGTGGAGTGGAGGGAGGGGGGGGGGGGGAAATATCAAAAAAAGGCAAAAAAAGGCGAATCACCAAAACGGCCGCAACTCAAAAGTATGGAGGTTTTAGACGCTGCTAATTGGACACGGTGGCGGGTTGGGGTTGGCGCATCTTTTTTTGGGAGGGGGTTGTTCAGGGACGGTCCAAAACACGCCAAACCAGGTCAATGTGAAAGGCAAAAAAAGGCAAAAAAAAGGCGAATCACGGAATCGACCGTAACTCCAACGTATGGAGGTTTTAGACGCTCAAATTTGGACACGGTGGCGGGTTGGGGTTGGCGCATCTTTTTGTGTGAGGGGGTTGTTCAGGGACGGTCCAAAACACGCCAAACCAGGTCAATGTGAAAGGCAAAAAAAGGCAAAAAAAAGGCGAATCACGGAATCGACCGTAACTCCAGCGCATAGCGTTTTTAGAAGCTGCTAATTGTGGGAAGGGGTTGTTCAGGGACGACCCAAAAACACACCATCTGCACGTCAATGTGAAACCTAAAAAAAAAACTCACCCCCCCGACACAACCCACCCAAGTAAAAAATCTCGTCAAAAGATCGCTCGCTTACCTGAACGTGTCATCATTGTCAACGGCGCAATTGTTCTTTAGGAAGAGGCCCGCTGAGTCTTTGCGGGAGTCAGGGAACAAGGAGGGATCGCAAGACGGGCACGCGACCCAAGCGGTCGTTGTGCAAATGGCAGAGCCACGGAGGAGGGGGTTGGACAGCGTGGATTGAGAGGCCGAGTAGGAGGTCGAGGAAAAGTAGACCAACGAGGGGATCGCAACACAAGACGAGATGAAGAGGAGAACCGAGAGGAAGGCAATTGTCACAAAATACAACGAGACACCCAGCCCAAAGTCATTGAGGTCCATCAGGGAAGTGCTTAGTAGCGGGTAAAGGTTGGTGGGGTTGGTGCGACAGACGGAATTGGTGATTTTCGCTTTGGTCTTTTTTGGTGGGGAGGAGTTACTGGAGGTGAAGAAACGAGGTAATGTGATATACTCAAAATGGTGCCATGCGAGGTCAAGGGAGGGGGTGGAAGGGGGGGGAGTGGGGGGGGTGGGGGACTGGGAGTTTTCTGATGTCCTGTACGTAAACCAATTTGGATCAGCAGGCACGGTTTGCTCGGGATCATCATTGGCAGTTTGGGATTTGTTTTTCTTCTTGAAACGCAAGTAAAGCTTGTGGCCCATCGTTCTGCTAGGAGGGGAGGAGGAGGAGGACACCACGACCTCAACCTCAGGTGGGGAAGGATCCATAAGTTACTTAATACGTGAGGTGAGAAGTGAAGATATTTAAAAAGGCAAACCAAACAAAAGCACAAAGTGACAAACACGTGACACACGATCACGTGAGTTCTTGCTCTTGAAATTTGCCACGTTTTCCAGTGCTTAGCGCACCTCTCCACCCAACACACAAAATGATGATTACAGGTGTCCTCTCTGGGCATTCCAGTCATGTCAGCTGCGTGGCCTTGTCGCGGGACAACAGCTATGTGGTTTCGGGTGCCGTGGATGGCACCATAATTGCCCATTCGACAAAGTCTGGCATTGTAGAATATCGAGCTGACAATGTTTTTGATGGAAGTGTCGAAGGTCTTTGCTATCTTCTGAATGGCTTGGGACACGATGGTGGTGTTCGATGCGTCACCGTCTCTCCATCAGGCTCCCACTTTGCTTCTGCGGGGGAGGGTGGCGAGTGGGCGAGAGTGCAAGTGCTTGAGGATCACACGAGTTATATTTGGGCAGTGTGCTTCTCCCCCGACGGCAAGCAGCTGGCTACTGGAAGTGGCGACAAGTCCATCAACCTCTACAGCTTCAACGAGGGAAGTGCCATTAGCGCCACACCTACAGCGTCAGGTCCCTCTCGTTCTCTCCTGACTGCCGGGAAGTAGCGATCATTCCATCAAAGTTTGGAACCCTGCCAGAGCATCGACCAGGCTCACACCTCTTGGGTCAATAGCGTCTCATACTCCCCCAACGGGCGTATTCTTGTGAGTGCCGGTCACTACGACAAAACGATGAAGATCTGGGATGCTGAGATGTTCGAGCTCAAGCACACGTTCGAGCAGGAATTCTACACCACCCAGCTCACCATCACGGCCGATTCCAACTTTATTGTTTCGGCCAACTTAGACACGGTTAGAATCACCCCCTGCCGAGAGTACCACCTCACGGGCCTACGACATCCTCAACCTCATTCTCCACATCGTCTACAAGTGGGAATTTGTGTCGTTTTTGGAGCCAAACGAAAACACCTCACCCCTCGAGAAAGTCATGAGGCTACTATGACGATGACGATTATGGAGTTAATTATGCCGAGAATGAGAGTGAAGAAGAAGAAGAAGAAGAAGGTGATGCACAATATAGGATGGAAGGAAGACGATTGATGGGGTGTTACTCTATTTGTGAAAAGCCTTAACTATTTATTGCTTAAACATACTTCTCAACCGGTTGCTTTTGCTCAAAAAATGCATCTATCACCGTCACTAACAACTGTAGCTCGAAATGATGATGTTAAAGTTTAGCGAATGCCAATTGATTATCAACGCCGGACCGTTCGGAGCTCCTTTCGTTTTTGGAGCCAAATGAAAACACACCAAACTCACCCCCGAGAAAGTCATAAGGCTACTCTGCACGAGACCACTAGATGGACTGCCTAGCTTCCTCGATGATCGGATGGTAGATGAGTGCTCATGTGTGAGTTTGTTAACTCTCTCTCACGTCATGTGGTTCACCAAAAATTTGGTGTGGATCATGAGTACGCATAAATAAACATTTTTCGCGAAAAAACAATTTTCAATCGACCTGGGTTCGAATCCCGGACGGAGCTACTTTTTGCTCTGTTAGTGTAGTTGGTTATCACGTTTGGTTTTGATAGGAGGCCATGCCCATGCCATGCTCTTTTTTTTTTTTTTTTGCTTGTTGCGGGTGTCCACACAATATACAAAGTCCAACCCCGTGTTCAACCGATACCCTGCCCTGAGCCCCTCCCGTTGCCTCTCTCCCACCCCGCCCACCACCTCCCCGCTCTCCTCCAGCTCCTTCACTGTCATTTCCGACCGAACAGTGCACGCGCCGCCGTTTCCGACGTAGCCGGTCGGCAGCGGCGGCGTCGTTCGCTTCCTGATGTCAACTGCCCTGAACAATCTAGTTACATCACTTCCGTCCTCCTTCAATATATTTTTCAGTTGATGGCGCCGCATTTTGACGAAACCCCTTGCATGCCCTTGCACTCACGCAGTCGTCGCTGCTCACAAACTTGCCCGCGGGAATGTTCACCGATGCGCTCTGCTTCATGCTGCATGCTTACGACCGGTCCGGCAATCGGGAAGCGCGTGCTCGTCATATTCGGTCCGGCGCCCATCATGGGCATCAGCGACGCAAACGGAGGGGGCTTGAGCAGATCCGAATAGCCACACGCCTCCATCTCCATCATCGCCCATCCTGCTCCTGCTCCTGCTCTCGCCCGTTCCGGCTCAACGAGGATTCCAATAACAGAGCCGCCGCCATTGAACGACGTGATCTTCACAGCCAGGATTGTTTGATTCCGAGCTGCCGCCATTCCATCGTTTTGCGGTCGTGATAGAAGTACTTCGCGTTCGTGGCCGACTTGTAAGTTGTTGCTTCTTCATCTTGATCATTTGCCTGGAGGAAAGAGGCAGCTTCCATAAAGATCTGCTGGCTCTCTGATACTTGCACTGGCACGCCCGCGTTGCTCAAGACCACCGAGTGCGGCACGCCCATGCCCACCACAGTGGGGGAGTAGTGCCCAGCAAATACCGGGAACTTGGCAAGGACAACTCCAAGTTGAGGAGACCATTTTGCCAGTGTCAAGTGATTTTCTGTAAACTTATTTTAAACATTTTTAATCAACACATCAACCAAACTCTTTCGATACAAGTCGAGTTACAATAAGTACATGCTTAAAACACACAAATATAATATCTATAATATCTCCCTCCCCATGAGCCAAACTGACGACGACCCCGAAGCCACCTACTACAACAGAGTAATTAGGTTGTTCCAAATGATGGATATGAGCATGATCCCAGTTACAGAAACTGAGATCGACGAGTCCATCCGAATCCTCGCATCGCCTGCTACCATGTCAAAGTACGCACCGCCCGAACTTGCCCGAGTAAAGAAGGTATTCAACTCTGCAGTGCATCCCGACACAAAGGAGAAGATTTTTCTCCCTCTTCGACTCTCAATGATGCTGCCAACGAATGCACTGCTTACGCTTGGAATGGTTGCTGCAGCTGGTGCAGGCAGCATACCAGCACTGGTGGCAGCTCAATGGGCCAACCAAACTTATAATGTTCTCCACTACTACGCGTATCGAAACGCGAGGTGAGCGAGCTCAGCGCGCATTTTAAGACGAGAACATATATGCACGTTTGGCCCCCATTTTTTGAACCGTCCCTGAGCAATCATATCGCACGAAAAGATGCGTTTGGCCGAATCCGCCTCCGTATCCAGATTTGAGCGTCTAAAACCTCAATACTCTGGAGTTTCTGCCAATTCAGTAATTCGCCTTTTTTTGCCTTTTCTTAGTTTTCACATTGGTGTGCACACATTCCCCTGTTCTGGACCGTCCCTGACCAACCCCCTCGCACAAAAAGATGCACTTGGCCAAACCCGCCACCGTGTCCAATTTTGAGCGTCTAAAAACGTCGTGTGTTGAAGTTTGGAAGACGAGAAATGTATACGAGCCACTACTAAACTAAACTAAACTAAACTAAACTTACCCACTCAATTTACTTCGCACCTTCTTTGCTCGGCATAATGCAGCAACGCACAAACGAACGATTTTCTAATCAAAACATACGTTGCGGCATGTACTGCGAGTGTGGGTTGCGCGGTGGGAATGGAAAAACTTGCCAGAATGAGCACAGGGAGCCGAGGTAAAATCATCCGGCTTGTGGGGCCAGTTGCCAGCGTGGCAGCCGCCAACATTGCCAACATTAGTCTAATGAGGCAGAACGAGTTTTTAGAGGGAATTGACGTGATGGACGAGGTGAGCGAGCGAAGTGAGCGAGCTTTGAGGAAGGAAGACGACTATCATTATATTATTTCGCTTAATAACATTCGTTTTGCCCACTCGCTCCCCCCCACCTCGCTTCGCTCCCCCCCACCTCGCTTCGCTTCGCTCGGTACAGGACAACAACATCATCGGCAAAAGTAAGAAGGCGGGGGCGATAGGCGTGGCAACGTGCATCACTGGCCGCGTACTGTCAACTCTCGTGCCACTGAGCTGCACGCCGATTTTGCAATCACGGGCCATGGCGACCAAGTTCATGAAAAAGAATCCGAAATTAGAAATCCCCTGCTTCCTCTTGATCATATCCTGCATGATTGGCTCCACGATTCCATTCGCTCTTGGTGTGTTCAAGCAGCACACCACTTGGCCCGTGAGTTATTTGGAGCACAACTTTTCTGGGCTTCATCGCCAGAACGGCAAGGGGCTCGTGATGACTGCTAATTGGAACCGTGGTTTATAAATATTCATGTAGATTCATAAAAAAATTCATCATTTTAAGAAATCGCTGTGGACGAGGGCCCTTGTGATCAGCGCTCTCGCGGCCCACCCTTCGTCGTCCCCGGCCGCCAGCTTCTGCTGCACGAAAGTTTCGCCCTGCCTGGCCTTGACGATCTCCCACAGCGAGTTGTTCCCGTCTTCGTCGTCAGCTTCCGGGAGAAGTAGCTGCAACTTTTCTAGGCCGCTACGATCACCGACATTCCCCTTTGCGCCAATGTAATCTTTTGCCGGTTCATCAGGGTCGAGGAAGAAGTGTGATGCAACAGCGTTCACGTTGCTCGCCGGCTCCTCGTTGTCGAGAAGGCGGGAGAGGAACATGAACCTCTCGAACTCCCCTTCCATGTTGAGACTTTTGAAGAGGGATGCGGATGCGGATGAGGAAGCGGAAGCGCCTCCCCGAGCAATCTCGGCCATCTCAACTGCCTTGTCGGAAGTTCCGCACACTTTCTCAGCTCCAAGCCTCATCATGAGGTATTCACTCGCAAAGTTGGCCACGTCATAAGCATTCACAAACGCATCGTCGTTGAAATTTGCCCAGGACGCTTCCAAATCGGCGCTAATTCGCATCATGATGTCAGAAACTTCATAAGAGGTCTCTGAAAGGCAAAGTTTGAACGAGTCGGCCGCTTGCGTGCCAATCTCAGAATGGATTCGTTGGGGCAACCACTCACTATCCAGCCAGGAAGTGATGGCAAAGTTCAGGGAATTCGCTTCGGTGTCTATTTGGGCTGGTGAAGTAATGAGATCAGAAAGCGTGGGCTCCGGAATGGCCCTCAAGGAGCTTGGGTGAAACGTAGGATGTGGCGAGAGGTTAGAGAACGTGAAGGAAGTGGAGGAGGAGATGAAGAAGCTATAGAAAACGTAGAGAAGCATCATGAATACAAAATTATAAAATTGGTTTCAAATTCTGTGAGAGGTTGAGCAGACGTTCCACATAAATACCCAGCAATCCAACCCACCACATGCCCGTATCCAATTCTGTCGCGAATTGCACAGACCTAGCCGATAAGCTTTTCAATTGCCTGACCCCCAAGCACCAAGCTGGATATTATTATCGTGAGGGCGAATACGACACCTGTGGTTTGCAAATGCGCAACATGAAGCTGTGTATGAAAGCTAAGTTGTTATCAGACGAAGATGAGGCCAAAAAGGTTGTTGCTAAATATGAACTTTTTGATGGTTCAAAGCTTGAAAACTCTCCGACGAAGGGGCTAGTGTGGAGTTTCAAAGACAAGCCTGGTTGGGACTAAGCGACCTCTCGAAATTAAATTTAAATTAGAAAGAGTGTTGAAGGTAGACAACGAACATATTTCAGATTCAGATCTCAGAATTTTTCATTTACTTTAGCTCACTCCATAGCAGCTTGATTCCCTCGGCATCTTCGTTTTTTATCAGCATATTCAGTTTCGTGCAAGCTGCATCATTGCTCTGCACGTTCATCTCGTCCTCGAACAGCGCACTCTTGTTCTTCGCAATCTTCAAGACCGCCTCTGGCAAATTCGCGAGCCGGGCTACATTGATTCCGAAACTGAAAATAGAATTGTTAAGTTTTTTTTCATTTCTTCAGGGCTCGCTCGCTTCGCTTCGCTTCGCTTCGCTCTCTCACCTCCTTGGGCAAGCTCCCTCGGCCAGCTGGTATAAAAACGTAATTTTCTGCTGTGCTTCATCTTCATTGTCCACATAGCACTCCATGTGTCCAAGTTTCACCACCTTTTTCTCGTTCTTCCAGTCGTCCAGAAGGGAGTGGTAGTGCGTTGCGAACATGGCCAAACACCCGCTGTTCTCGATCAAATACTTGACCACCGCGTGCGCAATCGCGCAGCCATCGAAGGTGCTAGTGCCCCTGCCCAGCTCGTCCATGATGCACATGCTGCGCCTGGTCGCTCCACGCAGAGCGGCCGCCGTCTCGCTCAGCTCCACGAAAAAGGTGCTCTGTCCGCTCAAGATTCTGTCACTCGCGCCAAGCCGCGTGAAGATGCGGTCGAAGGGCGTCAACGAGCAACTCGTCGCTGGCACGTGGCACCCTATTTGAGCCAGTATTGCCACCAAGCACGTCTGCCGCAGCAGTGTGCTCTTTCCTCCCATGTTCGGTCCGCTCAAGAGCAGCACCCGTGGGGCTCCAGTGCCTCCAAGGTCGATGCTGTTGGGGACGAATTCTCCCCCGCTAATCTCAACGCAGGGGTGCCTACCCTCGACCACCTCGATCCCCGGCTGCGACGTGGTTTCGTCGTAGGCCATGATCGTCGGGCGGCAGAAGCCCGGTTCTCCGCTCACCACCGCAAGCGCACCGATGGCGTCGATCATGGCTGTTGCGTACGCAGCCGCAGCCCACGTCTCCTTGTGGGACGCAAACTTGCGGAAGATGATGTCCAGTCCCTTGGCGGACCGGTCGACCTTGATGGAAATTGCCGCTGCAATATAAATTTACGAGTATATTGTTAGTTGAGCCATTTTTGTGAGCGAAGCGAGCCACAACGCAGCACACATCTTCTAGGCAGCGGCTTGCGCGCTCCACAACCGCTGCGCCCCGCTCACTCACTCACTCACTCACTCACTCACTCACTCACTCACTCACTCACTCACTCACTCACCTTCCAGGCGATTCACTAATTCGTCAACCTCCTCGCACTTGTACTTGTTGATCTGCTTCGCCCCGGAGCCGCGCTTCGCCTTGACGAGGAAGTTTCTAGGCACTTTCAACGAGGCAGGGAGCTCAATGAGGTACTTGTCCCGTGCATCGTCCTTGTCGTTTATGTACTTCCAGGCGCCGTTAGCGCCCTTGATCTCCTGGCACTTTTCGCGCTTGAACACCTCCAAGTCAGCACGACAGTTTGCCATATCCTCAATTGCGCCGTCGTACTCCTCGTCGGTGCCCGGGATCGGGGTGTACTGCGCCGAGCGCATTTTTAAATGAAGCAAGAGCAAAGCGAATGAAGCGAGTCAAAATAATTGAGTGGAAAAATATAGTTCAGTAGTGGATGTAGGCCCATCCATTATGTCGGTAGCCATGAGCCATTTCGCGGGATTCGTCGCTCGCTCACTCACTCACTCACTCACTCACTCACTCACTCACTCACTCACTCACTCACTCACTCACCTTCCCCTCGCTCGCAACCTTGAGGTCGACGTTGTCGTTGAACCACTTGAGCTGGTGCATGTTTGGGAACAGGCCGACCCGCCGGTTGGAATTTTCTCCCTGCGCAACGATGTTGAGATAATTAGCTTAGCTTAGCTTAGTAGTAAATTAAATTTAGCCGTCTGTAGCCTTTCGCTGGATTTCATCGTGAATAAATATGCTCGTCTTCCTTAAAAAGCTCGCTCGCTTCGCTCGCTCACCTCCTCCTCCCTGCGCGACACCAAGTTCGTGAGCAGACCGCTGCTCAACTCAACGTTCGCGAAAGCCTCGGGAATCTGATCGGCCGCCTGCAGCCCCTTCAGCAACGACGAGAAGTCCTTGACCTTTTGTGCCGTGTACTTCTTCCCCTCGTACAAAATCTGCCTGTTGGACGGGTGCGACGGGTCGTCGTTGCCCATGGCGTGGCACCTGGCGAGCAGGCGCTGCGCACGAGTCAACGAAGCACGAGAGCAAGAGTGAATTAGTAGCTCGCATTCTTTTGTCACAAGGCTCGCTCGCTTCGCTCGCTCACCTCCAGGTCGTTCATCTTCTTGAGGATCGGGCGGATCGTTGACAGGGCGAGGGAGGCCGAACCACTAGCGAGCTCGGTCACCGCATCGCACCTGCGCTCAATGTCGGCCTTCTTGAACAAGGGCCGGAGGAGCCACGCACGCAGGAGGCGGGTCCCGTGGGGCGTTTGGGTTTGTTTGATCATGTTCCACAGAGATCCCTTCACGGTTCCGTCCGACTGGTTCTGCAAAACCTGCGCGAATTTAAGTTGATTTTATTTTAGTTTAAGTGGTTAGTGGTTGAAGTGTGGTTGAACTGTGATGAGATTGGCTAACTTCACCTCCAAATTGTCCAACGTTATTCCGTCCAGCTGCATGTGGTTGGTGCCATTGTTGCTACTGGACGTGGTGCCGGTGCCGGTTCCGACAGCAACCCCGCTGTTCATTGCGTCATTCGCATTGCTCAAGTCGTTCAACACCTGGTTTCCGCCCTGGCTGGGGGTCGCGTCGCAACTCGCGGCGGTGCTGGCGGCCGGGACGTAGGCCCTTATGTTGCACATCGACAGGATCTCATAATCTACCAGGCTCCTCTGCAGGTAGAACAGACCGGCTCCGAACGCGCTAACCGCCAAGGTGGCCTTCCCCTCGACGCAAGCCTTCATGACTGGCGGCCACCTCGACGCAAAGTTATCGCCCGAGTCGTTGCCTCCCTTGCTCGCGCTGGGGAAGTACTTCCTCTTCCTGAGCTGGCCAATCGTCTCGTCGAAGTCCCAAGGGGAAGCTGGCGAAGGGCGGTTCATCGCGGAACGGTCCTTGGGGTCAATGGCAGATGAGGTTGGCATAAGCTCGGAAGCTCGAACTTTTTCAAGGGTGGCCCCAGGGCACACGTTCTTCACCAGGGTCTTGAGGTCGTGGCTGCGCCAAATGAAATTAAAAGGGTGTTAGTTTAGAGTTTACTAGTTTGTGGCTCGCTTCGTTCGCGGCTCGCTTCGCTCGCGGCTCGCTTCGCTCGCGGCTCGCTTCGCTCGCGGCTCGCTTCGCTCGCGCACCTGCACGTCGTGTCGGTGATGATCTCGCTGGGCTGAACTGTGCACAATAGTGTGTGCAACCTCGACCTCAGCACGTCGTCCGCGAACTGGCCCAAGGTGACGTTACCCCTGATCGCGTCCACCACGCACACCCCATACTCGCACACCGCTGGGGGCGTGTCATCATCCTCCGTTTGTGAGCTTGAGCTTGGGCTTGGAGTTGCAGCTAGCATGCACTCCCTAATCACTAGCAACGGCCCCCCACCAACGTTCACGCCCGCGTCCGCATTTTCGAAGCACTTGGAATCATCCAAGTAGCAGTACGTTCGTGTGCCAACGGTCGACACGCTGCAAACCTCCCTATTCACAACCTGCGGCTTCTTCCCAGTGGGCGCATTCTTCTTCCTCTCGTTTAGCATGGCCGGAGTCTCGGTCTGCTCAACTCTCGCAACCTTGTACCCGGCAGCGATCAAATCCTTCGTGAGCTTTCCCAAGGCCGCCTCGGGAGTTCCCGAGTGAGCCTCGCTGTGGGTGGAATGGGGGGTGGGGGGCGGAAAAATAGTTAGTTTTTGCAAATAGAATTGCAAACGAATCGAACAGTGACTCACCTTCCCTTCATGTAGATAAATCCATTCACTTGAACGCCAATGTCAGCGTCCATGTGGAAAAGCTCGTAAAACTTTCCGGTCTTGAAAAGTAGCACAGTGTCAAAGTACTGTGCCTTGATGTTCCACCATTGTCTTTTGCCAGCGGTGAGTTTTCCCTTGGTAACCTTCTCAATGTCCTTCTCACTCCACTGGAGTGTCCTCGGATCGTAGTCAGGGTGGGATGTGTGACGCCCGTTGGCGTCCTTGAGGTTCTCGGGAAACAGGAAGGGGAGGGAGTCGTGGACGTGGGCACCGATCGGGTTGACGGCGTCGTTGGGGCCAACTTTGAGACGGGCGTTGGGGGCATTGTTATTGGCATTGGTATTGGCATTGGCAGCATTGGTACTGCTGTTGTTTTTTGGGGGGGAGAAGGACGCTTTCACAGAGTCCTTCACCTCGGGCGTAATGGCTAAAACGGATTTGGCAGAAGATGGGGTATTTGTGTCGACATCGACCATGGTCAGCTTGAAGTTGTCGAACTTGGCGGTGGGCTTGGGCTTGGGCTTGGAGGATGCGTCCGGGGAGAAGGATACGCTGTTGCGCTGCTTCTTGTTGGGCTTGGGCTTGGGCTTGGACTTCTGGGTCAACTTCCTCTTTCGAGGCTGCCACGAGATTGCGAACGGCGCGTGGGTTAGTTTCATTTTTCTTCCATTCGCCACAACGATCTGTGAACGGGCTCACCTTCTCATCGTCGGAATCAGAGTCCACGAGCATGCCGTCCGCGTCTGCGTCCGCGTCATCGTCAGAATCGAGAGACTCGTCGTCAGAAGAGTGGGAAGACTCACTGCCAGGAGCAAAACCACCATCCGAGTTGTCGTCATCAAACTCAAACTCTTCCTCCTCCGAGTCATTGGCGCTGGGAAGCCTGTACTTCTGAGTGGAAAGGTCAATTATCTCCGTCTCACCGTCCTCGTAACGGACACGGACCTTTGTGGAGGTCGATTGGTTACCAAGAATGGCTTCGATCGTGGCAGGGTAGTACTTTTTGTCAGCAACCCACAGAACATCTATCTTGGAGAGAACTGGAGGTACATTGAGATTGGTGGAGGAGGTTGAATTGGGTGTGGATGTGGAGGTTGGATTGGTCTTGGCCTGGGGAAGAGTGGAGGATATTGTAGCTTTTTGGATGACCTTTGATGGGGGGTCGAAGATTGATTTCGACGAAGCCCCTTCCCCCGAGGGCTTCTGCTTGAAGAAGCTAAACATAGATGCCTGCTTTTTGGACATGATAAATCCTATGTCGAAAATGAGGCTGTTTTAAGAGTCACAGGTGCACAGCTCGCCGAGTTGGAGGCAAAATTTACAAATTCTTAATAGATGCGAAGCTACTGCAAAAGCAACCCCTTAGGCCAGCATATCACTACACAATTCTGCGATGTACGGAAGATCAATATCGAAAAAACGTAAACATCCTCAGTCCAACTCTGAAAACTTATTTGATGAGACATTTGAATTGACATTTGTTGACACAACACCATCGATAATAACACCAACCCCCTCGTTCATGTCACCAGTTGCGAAATCCTCGAATGAGAAGAAAAAGGGGATCCAGGTGTTTTTCAAACCACAGCGGGAGGACAGCGATGTTGTGAGTGTTGTGAGTGTGAGCTCGAGCTCATGCGCATCGCCAAAAACCACACCTCTCCAGGCCCAACCCCAGCAGCAGCAACTATACCTAGATTTCGGCCAGAAATCGTTCGGAAAGCGAACAACTTGCAAATCCTGCGGAGTTATGTACGACAAGAGCATCAAGTCGGAGAAGAGCGATCACGACAAGATTTGTGTTCAGATCACGGAGGGGGTGGCGTACAGTGGTTTCAAGGGTCAAACGGTGTGTGGGGGTGGGGGAGGGGAAAAAGGAGGGGGAATGGTGGTGGAAATTAAGGGAAACGATCCTTTGTCGCATCGACAAAAGTTCAAGGAGGTGAGCGGGCGAAGCGAAGCGAGCGAGCCTTGTGACAGAAGAGTGCGAGCGACTAATCCACTCTTGCTCTGGTGCTTCGTTGAAAATGCAGGTGAAGAAAATCATGGATGAGGAGATGGGATTTCTAAACTCGGACGATGCCAACGAGGAGAAGAAGAAGGTTGCGTATTTGTACGTGCTGGACAAAAAAGTTGTTGGCTGCGTTACCGCGGAGATCATCGAGAGCGCGTACGAATTGGTCGAGGGGGGCGAGGGGGGCGGGGCAATCTGCCGGGGGAGGGTGGGGGTGAAAGCAACGCTTGGCATTCACCAAATTTGGACGCACAGGTTGCACAGGGGGAAGAAAATTGCCACGAAACTGTGCGATGTTGCCAGGAGTAGGATGGTCTTCGGGGAGACTGTCAAGGTGGGAATGATGGCGTTTAGCAGCCCTACCAACGATGGAATTGGTTTTGCAGGGAAATACGGGGGGGGGGAGGCGAAGGTGAAGGTCTTGGTGTATGATGTATGAGCGGTCGCAGTAGATGAGGTGGATTTAGAAGAACTGAACGTTAGAGTTTTCGATTTCTATTCAAACTTCTTTCCTCATTTTTATTCACGGCCTACAACAGTGCCCCAAAAACGAGCGGAGATACTTGCGCAACCTTCACATCGTGAGGGGCTCGCCGCCCTGATCGAGTCGCAAGTTGCAAGATCTGCTTCGCGACCGAAGCGCTTTCATTTTCATTTTCAGTTTCGTTTTCATTTTCTATTGAACCCCTAAACACCTCCACATTCGACAAGTCCAAGTCGTAGCTGGAAATTGTATCTTCTCCTACTTCATCCAAGTCGTCGTAGAAATAAGCAACAACTCGCTGCATTATTTTGTACTCGGGAGAGATTGAGGCCAATGTTGAACGCGCAAGGTCCTGAGACAGGATGGAGGAGGAGGAAATCATGATGACGAGGAAATCGTAACGGGGAGACAGGACTGTCGTGGCATTTTTATTGGACGCGGAAGGGATTTCATTCACAGATGTTACGTCTAGGTCGATCGAGGGGGCGGGGAGGGAGGTGGAGATTCGTACGTGGAGAGTTGAAAGTGCTGAGAGGGTGATGTTGTTGGAAGAATCCATCGGTGGGGGGGGTGCGAAGTTGTTGTTGGGGAAGGAGGAGGAGGAGGAGGAGGAGGAAGAGGAAGAGGAGGTGGTTTTGGCATTGGACTTGTCAGCGTTTGCAAGAAGAAGCTGGTTCGTGAAGAGCTTGATGGCTGGCTCGGCCGAGGGACTGGGGTGGATCACAGTTATATCTAGGCCGGAAGCGGGGAGGACAAGGAATGGGCTGGGGAGAGGAGTAGTTGCTTTTTGTGTGATCGAGGAGTGGGGCCTCTTTTTGCTCATTGTAGGAGTTGAGGGGATGCTGAAAAAGGGGTAGAACGAACGTACAGCCCCAATTTTTTAACTTCCCAAGAAATTATAAAAATTGGAAGATGGACGAAGAGCTCTTCCACGGGCATAATGATTCTGTATATTGCGTGGCGTTGAGTAACGGCCATGTGGCATCGGGTAGTGAGGACGGGTCAATCATCATCCACTCGACCAGCTCCACCAAGGTAGAATATCGAGCTGACAATGTTTTTGCTGGAGGTGTAAATGGTCTTTGCTATCTTCCGAATGGCTCACTTGTGGCTTGTGGCTTTGATGTTTCTGGGGGTCCCAACTTGAAGGTATTTAGCCCTTCCCTCGAGTTGGTCCAGACCTTGGAGGGACACAATGGTAATGTTAATTGCGTCACCGTCTCTCCATCAGGCTCCCACTTTGCTTCCTGTGGAAGTGGTGGGAAGGTGATTATTTGGTCGGAGTCGGGGGAGGGTGGCGAGTTGGCGAGAGTGCAAGTGCTTGAGGATCACACGGATAGTATTATGGCAGTGTGCTTCTCCCCCGACGGCAAGCAGCTGGCTACTGGAAGTGGCGACAAGTCCATCAACCTCTACAGCTTCAACGAGGGAAGTGCCATCTTAGCGCACACGTTGGAGGGCCACACCAACGCCGTCAGGTCCCTCTCGTTCTCTCCCGACTGCAAATTCCTTTGCTCGGGAAGTTGGGATAAATCCATCAAATTTTGGAACCCTGCCGATGGAAGCTTGGTGAAGAGCATCGACCAGGCTCACTCCTATACCGTCACTAGCGTCTCATACTCCCCCAACGGGCGTATTCTTGTGAGTGCCGGTGTCGACAATACGATGAAGATCTGGGATGCTGAGACTTTCGAGCTCAAGCACACGTTCGAGCAGGACAACACCAACCAGCTCACCATCACGGCCGATTCCAACTACATTGTTTCGGCCAACAACGACAACACCGTTAGAATCACCTCCTGCCGAGAGTACCACCTCACGGGCCTCACCCCCATCCTAAACCTCATTCTCCACATCGTCTACAAGTGGGAATTTGTGTCGTTTTTGGAGCCAAACGAAAACACACCAAGCTCACCCCTCGAGAAAGTCATTAGGGTACTCGGCGAGTGCGTGCACGACGGCGGCTACAACGTCACCTCCGAGATCCTGTCCTTCCTCTCCCCTGCCCACCTCCCCGTCCAAATCACCCCCACTAGATGGAAAAGCGATCCAGCAAGCTTGACAATGTTTATGCGAAGTAGATATGAGCGCCTACAGGAGGAGCATGCTGAAAAGGAGGCAGCTCTGGTAGCAGTCAATGAGCATCAAAGAGTGGAGATTGAAGAGTTGCGGCAGCGCATTGCTGAGTTGGAGCCTGATGGAGCCTGATGAAGACTACTAAGGATTTGCATGTGCACAACAAACAACTAGTCCTTCCTCTCCCCAGCCCACCTCCCAATCCAAATCACCCCGACCAGGTGGAAATCTTTTTAAACATTTTAACAATTTAATCTCTCCGAAATAATTTAAAAGATCTCCCCAGACAGGAACTTCGAGAACAAGCCGAACCCGGCACGAGGAGTGAAGTTGGGTACTTCATGTCCCGCCAGCCTGATCGTGACGAATTGGAAGTTCTTTCCGCTGCTCTCGTCACTTCCAACGACCTTGTAGCTCGTCGCACTTCCTGTAGGAACAGAATCGCCTTCGTCTACCGCCCAAGGGTGCCACGCGTCGACTTCTTCCACGTAGCCACGCTCCTCCATCCCCGTGGTCCAAATCTCGTTGCCAATGTAAGGCACGCACGCATCGGCGTCGCCGTTGTAGATCAAAACCTGCAAGCCAGAAGCAAGCAAGGAGGGGTAGAGTGTCACGGAAGCCGGGCCGCTCGTGGAGTACGAGAACGTGGAGGTCAAGCTCTCGGCCGGCAAGTGTAGCGCCTCGCGCACGTCGCTCCTCGCGAAGTAAGCTGGGATTGCGTCAAACGCACCGCAGGTCCAATCGAACCCCGCTCCGAGCTCCGTAAGCTCCGCGTGAGCCTCGTTCAGCCTGTGCCCGTTGTTGACCAAGAAACGCTTAATATAATTGTCACTCTTGCCGCTCGCCTCGTGCCAGCTCCTCTTCTGCGATGCGGCACTGTCCGTAGGACAGTTGTCGTAGAGGTTGTAGATGTTGTAGGGACCGACAGCCTTGTCCATGGACTGGAGCAAGAGCTCGCATTCCGCAGAGGGTCGGGGAGCAGAGTCCGGGCTGTCAAAATCGACAGAGTTTGTGGCGAAATCGCACGTCTCTTGGATATCGTTGTTCATCTTGGAGGAGATGAGGCCCTTGCCATGGAGCAGGGCAACATCGTCGCGGTTCTCGTTCGGGCCGTTGCACATGAACGAGTTCTCCCCGCCGCCCCAGCACCCGTTGCCGACTGCCATTCCCTTGAGGCGGGCTTTTAGGGCGGGATCCGTGTTGGGTGAGGTGAGGATATAGTTCGCGATGTTGGGGAGATACTGACCCGCATACGACTCTCCAATAAACAAGAGGTCATTTGACGCGTACTCTGGGAACTGCTTGTAAAACTCAGTGAGGGTCGCCGTGTACGCAGCTGCCTGAGACGTGTCGTCCCAGGAGCAGGCATCCTGGCGAATGCCATCAATGAGGCAGTAGGAGAAACCAGAAGACATGCCGACGGTCGTTGGGGTGAGGAACGCTCCGGCGGGGGACTCCAAGTAGAGCATGTTGGCAATCTGGTTAAAAGAGAAATCGTCGTTGGCGATTTGTCCTTCAGAGGCGATCTGGAAATACCCCAACTCCCCATAGAGGCCATACAAGGATGATCCTCCAGGCCCACCAGTGTGCCATGCCGCAACCGGGTCATTAGCAGCAGTAGGAGAAGAAGAGGTGTCAAACTGGTAGTGAATAACTAGGCTCGAGTAACCAGTTTCCTCCTTGAGGGTCGGAGTGCTTACATTCAGAAAGCCAGAGTAAACATTGAACTTGTCACGGTGGTCTGGGAAGTCCGGCAAATTAGTAGTTACAAGGTCTGCTATGGGGGCAGCCTGTGTAGAGCCAATGACAGCAGCTACTACAAAAATGGAGAACTTCATAACGTAGTTTAATAGACCGCGCAATTAAAATTAAAAAAACAGCCAATCAAAATCTTTCTTCTCACCACGCGGCTAAAAAACAGTATGCAGTTTGTTAACACTTGCATTTTACTTTTCAGTCCTTTTCCCTTGTCCATTTCACTTCACTCTATTTCCCCTTCCTCCTAAGATCCCTCAACGCACTCTTACTCCTAGCGAGCTCGCAATTTGTGCCATTCGTTTTGGTGAAAAAACTCGCCAAAACGTCGGTATTCTGCTGGCTCCCTCCCCAGCAAAACCACATGGAAACGAAGGGGCTCGATTTCTTGTGGGTGTCACTCTTCTTGGAGCCCCTGAAGTCCTTCGGAGGTTCGTACACGTACCGCTTTTTTGGGACGATGTAGAAGGGGCGGAGGTTGGATCTTTTCAAAGCCGCCTCGTAGTAGTCCTTCTTCGCGACGTACTGGGGCATCAGGAGAAGCCACGGCTTACTTATTTGGGAGGGAGAGGTGAGGAACTGCATCAGCTTGTCGATGTGGTCGTTCGAGTAGGGTGGATTCGTGAGGAATATATGGTGTTCAGGAACTCTGTTTGATTCCCACGCTGCGTAGCAGTCCTGCTTGATGTTGATGACATTGGGGAAATTCAAGCAGTTGAGCTTGTCAACTGTGCCGCCGTTGCAGTAGTACGGGTCGTAGATTGTTATTGTTGCTGGGGAGCTGTTGAGGAGCTGGGTCATTTTCGTGAGTGTGGGTGCAATGTCGTCGTAGGAAATTTGGGGGGTTTCGCAGTGATCGTCCTCGTCGACCTCGTACGGGAAGTCGACGAGGGAGGAGGGGGGGTTTGGGGTTGGGGTGGAGGTTGGGGGGTTGGGGTCAGAGGAGGCAACATCGATTTTGGTTTTTGATTTTTTGGGTTCTTTCTTCGTTTTCTGTTGTTGCTGCTGTTTTTGTTGTTGCTTTTGTTGCTGGGAAATGTCTTCATCGAACTCGGCATCTGGCTCTACTTCGGCATCTGGCTCTACATCAGCGTTCTTTCGCTTCTTGCCCTTTTTCCATTTGCTTTTACTTTTCTTCTTCTTTGTTGTCGATGTCGATGTCGTTGTCGAGGCAAACAAGGCAAGCGCCTCGTTCCCGTCATTACCACCCCCGGCTGCATCGCTGCTACTGCCAATTGAAACTGGTTTGACTACATTGTGGAATACTGTGCTCCACTGTGTGTTTTCGTGTTCGTTGCTGTCGTTATCATTGTCGTTGCTCATCCTAATCAATCACCTTTTGGCAAGGGATTCTTCTCTAAATCAACTGACCAGTGTGAACTGTTGCTGTTCAGAGTCGAGTACTGAAGAATGGACGAGAGTGATGCTTGAGCTTCGTTCAGCAGTTTGGGAGTGTTCACAGTAGGTTGGAGGTTCTGGCGAAACTCTAACTTAACCTCAGCTATTATTTTGAGGCGGTTCTTCGAAGGATAAGACTCTAAGTTGCGTATAATGTTTTTGTAGAGGCTAAGTACCTGTTGACGGGCCATGCGTGGTTTGGTTAACGTTCCAGAAAACCAATAAATCCTGAAAAATTCAACAATTTACACATCAACACATCAGTAGCAGGTCTTTAAATTCAGCAATAATGATGAGTTCGATCCTCAGACTCACCCTCACGCTCTCTCTCACATCCGCCTTTCCAATCCTGCTACCTTTTCGACTCACATCAACACCAACCTCGACATCAAAACTCCTCCTTCACATGATAGCAAAAACACATGGATTAGAGTCGTGCTTCATGCCCATCCAGCAATTTGAGACTGATTATAAATCACCTCGCATCGTCAAGATTGCGGGGTCGTACCCTGGGATAACGAGATCCGAGATTCTTGCGGTTTCCTCCAATCCATCACCTCCTCAAGGCCAATCAACATTTGATTTTTCACAGCCTGGCGACCCCAATGTTGGTACCGTTGCGATTGAAGGCTCATCGACAGTCTATGGATGCGTGGATCCTGTTGTAATAATCAGCGATCACTTGACTCTTGGAATTCCATTACCTGAGGTTGAGAAATTGCCGATCGACATTGTTTGCTTGGTGGATCGTGGGCAACAATTTTTTGCTGAGCGGAAGTTTCTAATCTACACCGACGGTGATGGCGATGGTCAGGTGCAGCTGGCGGCGTTCCCTTCGGTCGACGAATTCCCCCAGACGGCTACAATTCTCGGGCACGTTGTTCTGATGAATGTGCCTTGGCTTCCATCTATGAAGAGCACCAAAACTGGTTTTGCCGAGGCGGATGAGTACTTTTAATGCATTACTTTAACAGCTAGCAATAGCCTTGTTTAACCTTTGGTATCCTATTTAATTACCCTCCTCCTATTTTCTTCTTTAAATTACGACACAAACTTCTTCATTAGAATGGCGGCATTGTGCCCACCAAATCCAAGGTTCGTGGACATTGCCATGTCAATTTCCATCTCTCTCTTAACGTTCGCCACGTTGTCTAGATCGCACTCTGGATCTGCCGTCTCCTGGTTGATCGTGGGTGGAACTACGCCGTTTTTTATGGCTTTGGCAATCACAATTGCCTCGAGTCCTCCGGCGGCGCCAAGAGTGTGGCCCGTCACGCCTTTCGTAGAACTAACAACAAGATGCCCTCCCTTCTTCCCCCCGTTCTCACCGAAAACGGATTTGATTGCCATTGTTTCGAATTTGTCGTTGTAGGCTGTGGAGGTGCCGTGGGCATTGATATAGTTGATGTTCGTTTTCTCGCATCCGCTCTGTTTTATAGCTGCGCCGAGCGAAGAAGGTGCGAGGCGCATTTTAAATGGAGCAGGGGGGAGGCGAGCGAGTCAAAAGAATTTAGTGGAATAATGTTAGTTTAGTGTAGTGGATTTAGCCATTATGATTATGTCTGTAGCCATTTCGCGGGATTCCATCGCTAGTATTCTCGTCTTTCACAAGGCTCGCTCGCTTCGCTCGCTCACCTCTTTCCATCGCGTCAGCAAGACCGGACCCACCCGGGGCAGGCGTAGTGATGTGGTGAGCATCACAGGAAGCCCCGTAGCCCACGATTTCGCAGTAGATTTCTGCGCCGCGATCTTGAGCGGATTGGAGCGATTCGATTAGGATGACTCCAGCACCCTCCCCCATGACGAAACCGCCACGGGCGGAGTCGAACGGACGGCTTCCTGCCTGCGCCGAGCGAAGAAGGTGCGAAGCGAATTGAGTGGAATAATGTTAGTTTAGTTGTGGCTCGTATTCTCGTCGCTCGCTCGCTCACTCACTCACTCACTCACTCACTCACTCACTCACTCACTCACTCACTCACTCACTCACTCACTCACTCACCTTTGGGTCTTCGTTGAATCCCGTTGCCATAGCCTTCATCGCGTTGAATCCTGCAAAACACAGCGGTGTAATCGTAGCTTCCGTGCCGCCCGCTAGCATCGCATCGCAATCGCCACTCTTGATCATACCTATAGCCTCCCCGATGCTGTGCGTGCCGCTTGCACATGCAGAAACAACCCCGTAGTTAGGACCCTTTGCATTTGTTTCAATTGCAATAACACCGGCCGCCGTGTTGCCCAGCAAGGCAGGAATAGTGAAGGGGCTGACCTTGGGCCTGGCCAAGTTGCTGTGAAGCTTGAGAGTTTCTCTCTCGGAGGTTTCCATCCCACCAAACGCAGAGCCCACCATCACGCCCACTCTGGGCGCGTTCTCGTCGGTTATGGCGAACTTGGCATCCTCCAGCGCGAGCTTCGAAGCAGCAACCGCAAAGTGAGTGAATCTGTCGTTTGATTTTACATTCTTCACATTAGTGAAATAATCCTTCGGGTTGAATTTTTCGTCAGACACTTCGGACGCAATCTGACACGTGTGAGCGGATGCGTCGAACCGCGTCACCTTGTTGAGGGAGGAAATTCCGTTCACACAGGATGTGAAGAACTCATCGTGTCCAATTCCACAACCAGAGATGACACCCAGACCAGTTACCACAACCCGGCGGACAAGGTCAGGGTCGGTAGAGAGGGTGGCAGCTAGGGAGGAGGAGGAGGATACAAACCGCGCGGACGTTTGCCTCACTAATAAGAACCCTGTTGAGCTTGACACTAGCAAGAATGTGAAGAGCAACTGCAACATTGTGAATGTCGTACAAGTCGTTCAGGCGTCAAGCCAAAAGGTGTGCTGTATGGCGACACCGGCCTTTGCGTAGGATTTCTAAAAATCCAAATAAAAAAATAAAAAAAAAATAAAAAATTAAATTTTGCGAATTCTGATCTCCTTCTTGCAAGATGGACGACTTCGTATTGCTGGAAACGACGAGTTGCGAGGCCTCCGACACTGAGAAACAGCTTAGGCATTTAAAATCGAGCTTGAACGAAGAGATTTTGACCTTCGACAAGAAGTCGAAGAAGAAGAAGAAAACTGCAGTTACACGAAGCGAATTCAATCTGCGTGTTGCAGTCGGATTTGTCATCACGTCCTTGCTTGCAGTCAGTTTTGGAAGTTCGGTTGCCAACCTGTGTGAGTTCCATTTATCAACCATTTCATTTCATTTAACTAAAATAAAATACGTTTCACTCACATCAACTTCCTTCCACTTCCACTTCCACTTCCACTTCCACTTCAACTTCCACTTCCACTTCCACCAGATGTTGAGAATGTGAAACTTAATGACCGGCTCATGGCTGCCGAGCACGATAACTTCTACCTGGAGCTTGTCCTCGATGATTATGAGAGCCGGGTCATCCCTGAGCTTCGAGACGAGATTTTCGCCGTAGAGTCTTTGGTTGATTCCTGCGACCAGATCATGGGAAGCCCGGGCGTTTATTATGCCCCCCCCCACGTTGAAGAGGCGGAGATCGTGACCACCCCTAGCATCGAGACCCCTATCATGCCGTGCCTCCTCCCTGGTGTTGACCCCCCCGTCCCAAAACCAATCATCGGCAATGTGAGCACTTTCGTTCATCTAAATCAAAATCAAAATCACAATAAAAATCACAATCATAATCACAATCACAACGTCCTGGCACAGTCTGAAAATATCATGAAACCAACCATGACCAACAGGCGAAAACATAGAAAACCGCTCCCAGACCCCAACCCAACTGCTCACGTCTTCGAGCTTAACAATTGCTGGGTCAAAGCAAAAGTTGAACTAGGCGTGTGCAGCGCATCTATAGAGTCCGCTTTGAGCGACGTCGGTCACGAAGCGGCAGCTTTTGTCCAATCCACTGCGGTTGAGCTGTCCAAAGCAACGAATCAGATCGTAGCTGCCGTGAAAGAGGATGCGAAAACTGGCACGCTGCGGCAGGTTGCAGACACTTCTCGTGCTGTTAGCTTGATCGTAAACAAACAAGCGACCGCGGCGGTCATAGGCGGAGCCCTCGTGGCCGCGAAGGCGTTCGTTCTGGTCAATAGTACCCTGTCAACGGGATGGGAAGAAGTAATTAAAAGCTTCGGTTGAGCTCTGTGTGCTCAGTGCGAAATGCTGTGTCGAACTTCTGTAAACAATATATATAAGAAATACATAATAACTCAACATGTAAATGTCCTACTTTTTTGTTGTTGTTGTTGTTGTTGTTGTTGTTGTTGTTGTTGTTGTTGTTGTTGCTAGTGTTGTTGCTAGTGTCGACATGATGCAATCTAACGCAAACTTCGAATACTCAAGCTTGAAAATTCCATTATTGTTGCTTGATCCGAATCCAGAGCAATTTGAGAGAATTTGTGCTGTTATGTCTACTGAAGAACTCCTATACCCTCCCTCATTGTCATTGCTGTCGTCACCCTCCCAATCCCCAGAACCCTCATCTACATCATTATCACCATCACCATCAAAATCACCACCATCATCATCACCATCGCCATCTTCGTCGTCATCATCCGAATACCCAATAATATCAAAGTCGGTGTCCAAAGACTCTTCCACGCAGTTTTCGATTATTCGGTGTAGCTCGAGTTGGCTGGAGGAATACTTCACTCCTTCTCCCTCCTCTTTGCCCTCGTACATGGCCACACCAATGTCTGTAGCCAAGGAAGGTGAAATTTCTTTTCCCATCATTGAGAATATATTCAGAATTTCCTTATACAGTCCGAACGCACTCATTACAACCAGCCCCTCGTACACGACTTCCTCGGTAATTTCAACCCCCCCCTGATCAGCACTCTTCAACACTTTTTGAAACATGTCCAAACAAAAGGGAAAATCTTCCTCTGCCTCTTCTCGGAGCGTCCCTGTCTCCTTGTCCCACACTGTCACGTCCAAGAGCTTAGCACACATCTCCTTGTAGAGACTGATCGGGAGCGGGAGTTTGAGCTTGCCGCTGGCCACGAAAATAGCAACAATTTCGCCCAAATCCTCATTCGTATCTGTTGCAGAACCGGCAAGACCACGACGAACCACGTGAAGAAAAATGGTGTGCCAGCAGCCAAACTCCCTCGAAGTTTGTGGTAGGACTTCCATATATCTCGTAAACTCTGGATTCTTGACAAACTCTGAGAATTGTTTGATGCAAAGAGGTGTGGGCGGAGAGAGTTGGATATTATTTTGCAACATGCTAAACTTCACATTGAGTGTTTGTGGAGAGGCAATTGAAGGGGTGGGGAAGGGGGGGAACCTCAAAATCTTGTTTAGCAAAGACACATAATCTGGTTTGGAAGATGAAGTCGAAGTTGCTAGAGCTCGTGCAGGTGCGACTCGGTATGAAAACGAATGTGCCATGTGTATGGCTTGAGCTGCCAGCAACATGCCACAACCGTTTGGGTACTTTCTAAAATTGTGAGATTGCTTTCCTACATTGAATCGTAGTTTCCACATTCCGTGGTCTCTACAATATATAATAAAATACACTATGCATTCACCCCACACCATTCCTTTGCCAATATCCACACCCTCGATGGAAACAATTGACGGAACATTATCAAATTCAGAGGCAGTACTAAAAATCCGAGATGCCTGGATATCTGCACAGCTGTCCTTGCGTTCTTCCGAGTTTACCTCCCTTACCCCCCTAAAAGTACACACTTGCACTTGGAACGTCAACGCGAAGAAGATAACTTCTACCGACCCCACCTACCTGGATCCTTGGCTGTTTCCTCCTCAATCTCAATCTCAATCTCAACCTGCTTCTGACAACTCCACCCCTGACATAGTTGCCGTTGCGTTCCAAGAGATTGTCGACCTGAATGCGGTGAACGTTGCCCTCGACTCGAAGGCGATGCAGAAATCTGTCGCTTGGCAGGAGGATCTCCTCGCCTCCCTCAACCAGCGTGATTCGTACTCGTTCGTTTGCGAGAAGCACCTCGTCGGCATGCTTCTCTGCGTGTACGTTAAGACGAAGCACACGTCAAACGTAAAGTACGTCTACAGCGACAGCGTTGGGGTGGGAGTGATGGGAATGCTCGGGAACAAGGGGGGGGTGAGTGTTAGGCTGCAAATTTACGATTCGACCTTTTGCTTCACTTGCAGTCACTTTGCCGCTCACAGGGAGAACGTCAGCGGTCGAAATGCCGACTATGGCAATATTTTGTCCAAACTGAAGTTCGAAATTGGGCGGGAGGCGGTTGAGGAGTGCATCAAGAGCGGGAGCTTGTCGCAGGTGAGCGAGCGAAATACTGCGAGCGAGCCTTGAGAAGACGAGAAATATATACGAGCCACTTACTAAACTAACGATGTTTCACTCGCTCCCCCCTGCTCCATTAAAAATGCTCCTCGCTTCGGGCTTGGGACAGTGGCACGGGGGGTCAGGAATTGGAATTTTGGACCACGACTTTGTGTTTTGGATGGGCGATTTCAACTACCGGATTGACGAGACTCTTTCCACGGACGAGGTTTTTGAGAGGGCGAGCAACAGAGATTTGACTGCGTTGAAAATGCACGACCAATTGAACATTGAGCGGGGGAACGGGAACGTATTTCAGGGGTTCAGCGAGGGCGAGATAGATTTCTTGCCCACCTACAAGTACCAGACGAACACTGATCTGTACGAGTGTCGTCCCGACAAGAAGTTGCGAGCTCCAGCTTGGTGCGATCGGGTCTTGTTTTGCTCGCAAAAACCCGAGCACACGAAGCAAATTTGCTATTTGCGCTCCGAGCTGAATATAAGCGATCACAAGCCGGTGATGGCAACCTTCACGACGCAAATCAAGCAGATCGTGAGCTCCAAGAGGAGCGAGGTGTACGTCGAAGTCATGCGCACACTGGACAAGTTCGAGAACCAGGTGAGTGAGCGCAGCGAGTGAGCCTTGATGAAGACGAGAAACATTTACGAGCTCCTACTAACTAACATTATTCTAAATTTTGTTTTCGCGCCTTCTTCGCTCGGCACAGTCGTTGCCCAAGGTGGATTTGGACAAGATCGGCATCGATTTCAAGGAAGTGTTTTACGAAACCAAGGCGAGTGAAAGCATTCTGCTGACAAACACCGGCAGCGTCGTTGCCCACTTCCGGCTGGTTCCAAAATTGGAGGAGGTGGCCCTGTGCAAGCCCTGGATCTCGGTCAACCCGAGCTTTGGAATGCTCATACCGGGAGAGTCGGCGAAAATCAATTTCACTGTCAACGTCGACAACGCCACGGCAACCAAGTTAAATATGGGAAAGGATATCTTCGAGGTGAGCGAGCGGAGCGGGGGGGGGGGGGGACGAGGAAGACGAGCAAGATGAGCAATATATACGAGCCACTACTAAACTAACATTTTCCCACTCAATTCGTTTGGCACCTTTTTCGCTCGGTGCAGGACATTTTAATTCTGCGGTTGGAGAACGGCCGTGACTACTACCTCACGGTGAATGGAACGTACGCCCGTTCCTGTTACGGCATGTCCGTTACCGATCTGGTGTTGATCGACCAACCCGTAAGAGCAGCAGCAGTAATTCCTCTCGACTCCAACCCTAACAACAACAACAACAACTCGAAAAAACCCTTATCGGTGCCCAAAGAGTTGTGGAGAATTATCGACGCGATCTACGAAAAGGGCCTTCACGAGAAGGACTTGTTCATGACGCCCGGCTTCGGCAACGAGGTCACCCAGATCCGCGAGGCTTTGGACTCGGGAACGGACTTTCCGTTCTTCCACGTGCACAGGTGAGCGAGCGAGCTTTGAGGAAGACGAGCATGCGAGCCAGCGAGCGAAGTGAGCAGCAAACGAAACGAGCAGCAAACGAAGTGAGCTAGTCGCAACTAGTGTAGGTGTTGCAGCAGCAAACGAAACGAGCAGCAAACGAAACGAGCAGCAAACGAAGCGAGCTAGTCGCAACTAGTGTAGGTGTTGCTGGCTCGCTTCGCTCGCAAGCCTTGAGGAAGACGAGCATGCGAGCCAGCGAGCGAAGTGAGCAGCAAACGAAACGAGCAGCAAACGAAGCGAGCTAGTCGCAACTAGTGTAGGTGTTGCTGGCTCGCTTCGCTCGCAAGCCTTGAGGAAGACGAGCATACTCGCGATGAATCCCGCGAAATGGCTACAGACATAATGTAATGGCTACATCCACTACTGAACTAACATTGTTATTATTCCACTCAATTTGTATTCGTTTGGCTGGCTCGGTGCAGCATGTGCGAGACGATGCTCTCCTTCTTGAGCAGCCTCAGCTCTCCGATCGTGCCCATGAGCCTATTCCCGACAATGGAAATTGACGCGCAGAACATCCAGCCTTGGTCACGTCGGTTCTTAGAGGACTTACCACCAATTCACTACAATGTTTTCGTGTACATAATATCCTTCTTCCGAGAGGTGCTACTGTTCAGCGAGAGTAACGGCATAAACCCCCAAAGACTAGCCAGAGTTTGTTGCAACTGCATGGTGAGGGAGGGAGGGGGTGGTAACAGGGAGAGAAAGTTGGGTATGATGATGATTTTTACTCATTTCTTGACCACAACAAACATTTAAATGATGTATAAATAATAAATTGAATGGTTGTTTATCTAAAAATGTTCGTGTACATTGACTAAAATAAAATCTGCCATCCCAGCCCTTGAAACCTAATCAGCTCAGGTACTTCCTACTCACAGCCCTGACCTTTGTGTCAAACGCTCGAGATGTTATGGGTGTATCGTACTCGTAAAAAGGATTCAACACCACCTTGACAAAAATCTCATAAACGTCATTGAAGAAATTCTTTATAGGCTCCGGCGGCTTACCGGAATGGAGAAGCATGAGCTTGATATCACTGGCAGTCACAAACACGCTGACAAGCTTATTCGGCAGCGAGGCATCTACAGTCTTCAGATTGCACGAGGATGTGGTCCACTTGGCAGACTGGACAAGGTCCAAGGAGGAGTGAAGTAGGAAGTTGTTCAGATGTGTTTCAGAATCGGACGTTGCTGTACCCGGTTTCACGTTGAACTCGGCTGAGTATAGTGGGTTGGACTGGCCTACGATGAGGAAGAACAATGTCATTATGTTATGTGTGTAAAACGCTTTTTGAATTTTTCCTGATTTTGTTTACATTTTTGAAACCCAATTTCTTCTCCCACAGCCAGTGAAATCCACCCCAATCATTCTAGGAAGCCTTCTGTCGATTCAAGTTCCTTTCCATGCAGGGAGGTCGTGGACGAGGCAATGTGAACACCCCCTCATGGATGTCTTCAGACAAGGTGCCTGCCCCTTTCCCGAATCCCAACAATACTTCTTCGAAAAAGCGACGGTGGGTCGACGATAGCCCCTCGCAATTCTCAAACAATGCAGCTCCATCCCAACCCAAACCAAAAAGCGAATCCTCGATGGCAAGTGTCATGTCTGGAGCCAACAGCAAATCCAGCAAGAAGTACAAGGACGATGGCGAGATGAGTGGGGGTGATCAGTGGGGGAAGAAGTCAGACCAGCCCCCTTCTGAGAAGGATTCGGGTCCCAAGGAGCTGGCAAATTTTGGCGTTTCTGGGGCTCTTGCTAAGGACGAGTCTACAGGCAACATCTACAATGGTGTGCAGCTGAAGTTCTCAGAGCCCGCAGATGCTAGAACGCCAAGCACGAAATGGCGCTTGTACGTATTCAAGGAGGGGGGGGGGGACGATCCAATCCAGACCCTCCACATTTCAAAGCAGAGTGCGTATTTGTTTGGGCGAGAGAAGCGTGTTGCAGATATACTCGTGGAACACAGCAGCTTGTCAAAGCAGCACTGTGTGTTGCAGTATAGAGCAACGGTGGACAAGAAGGATGGGAAGACAAAGTGCAAGCCTTATTTAATGGATTTAGGCAGTACAAATGGAACGATTTTGAACGGGGTAAAAATTGACGACGCCAGGTATTATGAGATGCGGGAGCAAGACGTTATCAAGCTTGGCGAGTCAACGAGGGAGTACGTGTTGCTGGCTGACCGTACGTAGAAGTAGGTGCTATAAAATGGTGGAGGATAATCTAACTTTTAGGAAAATCTTTTTTACACAACGCTTTTTAGCTGGACCCGTATCTTGTTCAGACCCTCCAACATAATCTCCAAACCAGGCTTGTTCAACTCAAAGTGGAAATGCCGTATGCCTTCCATCTTCCCCGCGAACTTTGCATGATCCTGAACACCCATATCAACAACCACCTTTGGCTGCTTGCCGCAGTCGCTGTTGGACGTGCCAGATGTTTCTCCCTCCACGTCCACCCGCCAGCTTGACTCGCACAGCTTCGGGAGACCGACCCGTCCCAGCACGGACGCCTCGCGCCACTCAGTTGAACAATTTTCTAAAATCGACAGGATCAGTTTGCAAACTCTTGCATCTAAATTTGGAGAAAGGTGGGTGGACACAAAGTCTGACATTGGGAGGTCTGTGTCATAGAGGGATAATTTGATCAGTTCCTTCACGGAGATAATTAGGGATGCTGATTTCTCATCGCTGTCAAGGTTAAATGAAGTTTTTACTGAAGCAATGTGTTGAGTTGAGGGTGGGGACACATGCCGAGCCATGTGGCATTGCCTGAAGAGTTTTACGACACTAGGCTTGGTGTCCGCTTGAGCGATGAACTTCAGGGGGGCGTGGTTGCTGAAGGAGCTCATCAAAAGATTTGTCAATTGTCATTAATATTAAATTAAAAAATTAAATTAAAAGCTCTTGCATCCATAGTGACTGTAAAATCTCTGGATTTTTATTTTCTTTGTTTAGTTCCATCCTGTAAGTTTGCTCTCATCGACCCTGGAAGCCTTGAGCCTGAAGCTCCTCATCTCCATAGCCTTGAAAACGACCTTTCCATCCGCATCCAGGCTTCTTCCACTCTTGATGCTATCATCATCCCCGCCCTGGCTCTTCCAGTGCAACTTCTTCTCCTCCCTCTCGCTGAGCTTGGCATTGCCGGTGAGGGTCATCTCAACGAACTCGTCGAGCTGCAATCCCTTGGGGAGGACGCTGGCAAGGTCCACCGTCGCATCTGCGGACAACTTCTCGTTCTCGCCCACGGCGAACTGGTGGGCAAGCCGAACGAAGAAAACGCCCTCCTCGCCGTACACCTTCTGGAGGGTGATGAGGGCGACCTGGGGGGGGAGTGGTGAGGCACCGTCTGTGGAATGCTTGCCGATGCCGACGAAGCCATTTTCAGAGTTGAAAATGTCACTCTCGGTGGAGGCGGGAGCCGCAGCGAAGAACATGTTGAGGGGGGAGAACATGCTGTCCATCCCGGAGCGAGCGAGGGTGGCTCCGGATAATCCCTCGCCGACGTAAATCCTGTGAGTTCCCTTGATGATGACGCCGGTCCCGACGCGGGCGTTGTCGCCCCAAGGAGGGTAGGGGTTCATGCCGCCGGTGGTTTCGTCCATCGGCTCGCCGACTCCGCGACTGTCGTCGGCCTTGGTGCGGCGCTGGACCATGAGCTCGATGCTGCCCGGACTCAGGCTCGCTCCTCCCTGGGTCCGGTCGTTAAGAACGGCCATGGAACTCTCCTCATCCTCCACATAAATTGCGGCGTTGACGGGGTAGTAGTTTCCGGCGATAGGCTGGAAAACTTCCATGTCCCATGTCTCCCTGAAGTTGAGGGTCCGGGGGAGGAACTCACGGCCGTTGGAGTCGGTGAAGCAAGTTTCGCCGGAGTTGATGGCTGCGTTGGTGAACTTGGTGACGACCTGCGCCGAGTGAAGAAGGTGCGAAACGAATTGAGTGAAATAATGTTAGAATAATGTGAGTTTACGCTCGCGGCTCGCTTCGCTCGCGGCTCGCTCACCTCCTTTCCGATGCCATCATCGTCGGGCACAGGCCCAACAGTCCACTCAATCTCCACGTACTGCTTGTCCTTAACCACCCTCGTCACCTGCTTCACCCAATCGCCGTAGCTCGCGTGAACCTCGCTTACGAGGTCACTCTTGAACACAGTGATGCTGTCCTCGTCAATGGGAAGAAGGGTAAGCTTCTCATCTGGCCTGGAAGGGCGAAAGATATATGCGCCGGAGTTCTGCCCGTAGGAATCCTGCAGCCAGCGGGACTCGTCCCCCTCTGCGTCAAGGAAGCCTGGAAGGCACATGCCGGGAAGGCCCCAAGTTTCGGGACCCTGGGGAACCGGTTTCTTGAGGTTATTGTTGTTGCTGTCGTCGGAGTTGAAACTGGTGTAGTACCCCCACACCTGCTCGACCTTCTTGTCGTTGATGGTGAGGCTGGGAAGAGAGATGGGTAGGATTTTGTCTTAATTTAAGTTATTGGCAATTACAATTATTCAGCAACAGTCTCACCTTCCCTTCCTGTCAAACTTGAGGTTGATCGCGCTGTTCCCGACCTCGAACTCTCCAGCGCCTCTTAGCAGTTTCCTCTTCACAGCAGTGGCGGTGCTATCAACGGCAACGGCATCATGAGACCCTTCAGACACAGCAATCTTGAAGCCCTTCGCCCCCATGGCGGGCACATCCCCCGCCTCGAACCAAAGCGTGAATGGGCTCGAATTCTCAACGTCATCGGTGCTCGTCGCGGGCATGATCGCGCTCATAACTTCCTCTCCCTTGGAGGTCACGGTGTAGGTGAGTTTGTCGGAGTTTACGGGAACGCCAACGACGTCGGTTCTAGGGTGGCTGAGGGCGTTGTACGCAATGGTGAAAAGGTCCGAGGAGGAGCCGTCCGCGGTGGCTTTCTGGGTCACCTCGCAGACGCTAACGTTACGGCCCTGGCACACGGTCAACTCCACGTCGGCAGTGTCCTTGACCATCAACGACTTCAGAATCGAGCCAGCATACAAGGCGGCCTTCTTGAAGCCAAGGTCGATTCGCTTGGCGTAGTCGAAGGCAACGTGCTGTTTGGAGGTTCCGGAAACGCCGTCGTGGTGCTGCACGACGCCAATGGCAGCGTCGAGGAGGTGAAGCGGGGACTCCATGGTGGTTTTGACCGAGTCATACTGTTTTTGTGTTTGTGTTTGTGTTTGTTTGTGGGGGTGGGGAGGGGGGGTTAGTTCTGGTTGGAATTAATCAATGTTAACAACAATCCACTCGCTCACCTTGCCACTTCCGTCCATCGCCTCTAACTGCCTGGCAGCTTGCAAAAAGCTGCTTCCAGTCCTCTCCCACTTCTTCAATTCCGCACGACTAGTGAAATATCCAGTCCAGAAGCACATCTCGCAGTCACTGTAAGGCATGAAGTCGTCAGTCTTGACCTCCCACTCAAGCTGCTCCTCGTGCCTCGCCTTGGTGTACATCTCCGGGTTGCTGTAGAAAACCTCTACACCGTCGAACTCCCCGTTGGGGTCCGCCTGGATCAGCCCCTTCTTGCTGTACTCGTTGGTGTATTTGATGATGCTGTCCATGTTCCTGAAGTACTCGAACGCGTTCTCGTAGTTGAAGTCGCTCCCCATGGTGAGCATGATGCTCTCCCCCACGGCCATGCCGGCCTGGGAATACAGCTGGTCAACAAAGTCAGACACGCGCGAACCAACGTTGTACTGCGTCAGGTCCTCGTAGTCGCACATTGGCTCGTCGGAGCCGAACTGGTCCCAGTTGAAGCCATCGGGCGGGCCGTAGTTACCCCCAAACGAGCCGGTCAGGCCCCAGAAGACCTGGGAGTTCTGCTGCAGTGAGGGGGAAGCGCGCCAGATGCCCTCCGTTCGCCGCTCGTCTTTCCTCTTGTTCAGGTCCTGGTAGTCGATCCTGCCGAAGTAGAGAGCGTCGAAGCCGGCCTCAGCTGAGAGGAGGGAAGCCTGGGTGGCAGAGTGGCCAAAGGGATCAATCTGCCAACCCACACTGGGAGTGTAGTCGAACTCGGACTTGAGGAATTGATGCCCCAGGGTGGTCTAAAAATGATGTTCGGTTAGAATATTGTGCGGTGGTTTTTGGGAAATGAAAGTGGCCAATATATTTTTACCTGGTCCAGCATTCCCATATAATGGGTCGCGGCCTCGTCGTGCATGCACCAACCTCCGTTGATGAAGGAAAGCTGGTTAGACTTGACCAGCTTCTTCACGCGAACCTGCATGTTGGCGTCCTGGTGGTTGTACCAGCGGGTGAAAAAAGCCTGCTCAACATACGAGAACTTACGCTCGGGATTGGCTTCGAGGGCAGGGATCAGGGTTGTTAGGATCATCTGCACATTGGCGTGCTGGATGGTGTTGTTAGCTCCATAAAAATATTGATCAACTGTCTTCAACCAGCCAACATCGTCGTGCGTATGCGGAACAACATGAACCTTGAGAATTTTGGCTTGGGCCATGTTTGTCTTGGCTAGTGCCAAAAGGGCCACTGTCAACTTCATTGGCTTGTATTGGAATGTATTGCAAATAAAACGTGTACGTTACGTTTTTCAAGGTCCACTGCGCGGCAAATATACCCCAAAAAAGGAACGAATCAGGGAAAGGAAATAATTTTTTTTGCTTTTTTCTTTCACTTTCAGTGCTAAAGATCTTCGCTTTAAATATTGCCATACTCAACTCCATGCAGGCGACCGCTCCTGTTTTTGTTCTTGTACTTGCATTGTTTGCAAAAGCTTTGGCCAAACCCACCCTCAGGGTTCATCTGGTTCCCCACACACACAACGATGTTGGCTGGTTGAAGACAAAGGATCAATATTTCTATGGAGCTAACAACACCATCCAGCACGCCAACGTGCAGATGATCTTAACAACCCTAATCCCTGCTCTGGAGGCCAATTCCGAGCGAAAGTTCATTTATGTCGAACAAGCGTTTTTCTCCATGTGGTACGAACACCAGACGGATTCCATGCAGTCGCGCGTGAAGAAGCTTGTGCGTGAAGGTCAATTACACTTCGTTAATGGGGGCTGGTGCATGCACGATGAGGGTGCCACCCATTTCATTGGCATGATGGACCAGACGACCCTTGGACACGACTTTTTGAGTCGCGAGTTCGGTTTCATTCCAAAAGTCGGTTGGCAAATAGATCCCTTCGGTCATAGCAAAACGTGAGCGAGTCAAGCGAGCGAGCTTTGAGGAAGACGAGCATACGAGCCACAACTAAACTAACGTTATTACATTCGTTTTGCTCACTCGCCTCCCACCTGCTCCATTAAAAATGCGCACAATCTCGCTTCTCTCGGCTCAGAAACGCCTTGTTGTCGTCGAAAATGGGGTTTGATTCAATGTTTGTGGGCCGAATTGACTACCAGGATTTGGAAGCCCGCAAACGTCGACAAGATATCGAGGGTTTGTGGGAGAGTAGCCCAATTGTACCAGATGTTACAATGTTTTGGTCGCTCACCGGGAGCTACGACGGAAATTACTCACCACTAGAGGGGTTTTGCTTTGACACATTTTGCAGCGACGAGTTCGTTGTCGATGACACAGAATCCCCATCCTTCAACGCAGAGAACCGCGCGAACGATTTCGCAAACGCCGTGTACTTACAGGCCTCGCAACAAAAAGGCGAAAACATTTTATTGACGATGGGATCCGACTTTCAGTTTGAGAACGCGATGGAAAACTTTGATCAGTACGATAAATTGATCAAGGCCGTGAACGAGCGAGCAGCGGAGAATGATATAGTCGACGATCCGTTCGGGACTTATGATAACCTTGACGTCTTTTATTCCACACCGGAGGATTACGCCCGTGCGAAGCAGGAAGAAGGAATTCAATTTGCTGTCAAGAATGATGATTTCTTTCCCTATTACGAGTGCGAAAACTGCATGATGAATGGCTACTACGCTTCTCGTTCGTGGTTGAAAAAGTTGGAGCGACAATCGTCGTCGTTACTCCAAATCGGGAGGCAGGTTGAGTTGCTTGATCGGCTGGATGGCGGGAGGGAAGAAAAGGAGAATTTGAGAGTGTTGGACGAAGCAGTTGCGGTGGTACAGCACCATGATGGTGTATCGGGGACATCCAAGCAGCATGTTGCTGATGACTACGCGGCTGCCCTGAAACAGGGGGGGGACTTGGCCAAAGATTACATTGGAAAGGTACTCGGCGAAAAAATGGGTGTTGGCACGCCTCGGAATGCCCCAAAGAGCGGGAACTTCACCGTTGTCTTTTACAACGGCTTGTCGAGCGTGAGGAGGGGGGAAGTTGTCAGAATTCCGTTGGAAAAGAAGGAGGGGTGGTGTCACGAGGTTTTAGTCGGGAGGAGGAGGGAGAGAAAAAAGGTGCAAACTGGATTTCAAGGAGAAAGTTTGTACTTCGTAGTAGATGAAGTAGAAGGAATGGGCGCTGTTCGGTATGATGCCAGAGAAGTGCCTTGCCAACAACAGCAGCGCACACATGATGATGAAGAAGAAGACGATTTTCCTGGTTCGATCACCTGGGGGTACTACAAATCGTACGTCGCACCAGTAGCCACATCCACAACAACCGATTCGTGCCTGGGAAACTTGCGGACGGTTGACATAGAGGATAACCTTAAAGACCACCAAACTCTACGCTCATCTGGCGCCTACCTCTTCGTTCCTTCAACGCCAGATGAGTTGCCAACAATGTTCGAGTCAAACCCAATCCCCCCCTCAAATTCCAAGAATTTTCAACAAAACATCGTCAAAAAAGTTTTTTCAACCCACGGTCCATTTATAAATCAGACAATTACCACCTAAATAGACATGCCCGACGTGTACGATATTGAGTACTCTGTCAAAACACCTGTCGATGACGGAATGGGCAAGGAAATAATAATGAAAATCTCGCTCCCCGAAATTAACAATGACGCCTTCTTCACAGACAGCAACGGGCGCGAGTTTGTGAAGAGGAGGCTGAACCACAAAGACACGTACAACTATACGGTTCACCAGCCTGTGGCGGGAAATTACTTCCCTGTTCCGACTGCCATTTTTATCGAGAGCGAGAGCAAGAGGAGCGAAAAACAATTCCTCGCTGTGATTCCTGATCGATCCCATGGTGGCACAAGCCTCCGCCCCGGAGAAATAGAATTGATGATTACGAGGAGGGTTCTAGCTGAGGACGAGTACGGCCTTGGTGAAGTGCTGAACGAAACTGTCGGAGGGGTTACTCCGTATCCGCCTTACGGCGATGCAACAAGGGTGGGGACGGGATTGACAGTGAGCGGAGTGATAAGAATTGTTGCTGGGAAGGGAGGAAGAGGGGGGGCCGCCGCAGCGCGAGAGCACACGGACGAGATGTTTTCGCCCTTGATGCCATTCTTTTATGAGAACGCAAACGCAAACGCAAACGCAAACGAAATCTCTCTCCTGGCTAACGGCGGAAGGGATTTGCCTGTGCAAGTCCGAGTCGTGACCATGCAGCAGAAGAATACAGCAGATGGAAAACATTACGTGTTCGTGAGACTTGCGCACAGATTCGGAGTTGACGAAGACAATAAATTGAGCCAAGGGGTCAGCGTAGATTTGAACTCAATCCTCAAACAAGACGTGAAGAGCTTTGAGGAAACCACGCTCACAGGAAACGAAAGCAGGGAGAGCTGGGAAAACAGGAGAGTACGTTGGAGGAAAGAAAAAGAAAACGTTGGCAGTAACCAAAATTGGAATGCGAAAGACGAAAAAAATGTCGTCTTCATGTCTGCAATGGATATTCGTACCTTTAAGCTGTTCATTTGATTGAATTTAAATCTATTCACTTCACTTCACTTCACTTCACTTCGGCACAACGCCCAGCACGCTGGCCAGCAGCGCCATCCGCACGTACATGCCGTTCTCCATCTGCTCAAAATACTTCGCCCTCTCGTCAGTGTCAACTTCCTCCTTGATCTCGCCCACACGCGGCAGAGGATGGAGCAAAACGCACTTTCCGCTCTTGTCCAGAGCCATGGTGTCGTTGCCAATAATATAGCAACCGTTCACCTCGTTGTACTCATCCTCGCTGGCAAACCGCTCTTTCTGGATGCGTGTCACGTAAATGACGTCGCACCCACCGCTCACCACAGAATTCAGGTCCGTTTCCTCAATTTGCTCCACCACACCTCCTCCTCCACCCACATCCTCCATCACGTATCCCGGCATCCGCAACACCTCTGGGCTCACATACTTGAGGGTGACGTTCTTCGCACCACAAGTCGACAAGAGCCTGGAGAGCGAGTGCACCGTTCTGCCGTTCTTCAAATCTCCAACCATTGCAATAGTCTTTCCATCGAGAACGTTCACCGACCACTGGGAAGGGGGGACGTTGTTGAAGTTCGCAACGCAGTCGACCATGGTGAAGATGTCGAGAAGAGCCTGGGTGGGGTGCTCATTGGTTCCGTCACCCGCGTTCAGGACTGGTTTGAGGGAGGTCGCCGCAACCATTGGCACCGAACCGGTTTCAGGATGACGAAGCACGGTCACATCAGCGTAGCACTCGAGGCAACGGATCGTGTCCGAAAGCGTTTCACCCTTCTTTGCTGACGAAGAAGTTGCATTGACATTGATAACCGTCCCACCAAGCCGTAAAATAGCAGCTTGAAAGGAGCAAGAGGTCCGGGTGGAAGCCTCGTAAAACACGTTCGAGAGGATCTTGCCTGTTGCGCAGGTCTTGTAGGACTGTGAGGCTGTGACATGGGCTTGATCGAATTCACCGGAGGATTTACATTTATATATAGTTCTCATGTCCAAAGCTAGGACGAGCAATCTGTGCAGACCTTCCGGCGTGAGCTGCTTGACGCTCACGAGGGACGAGCCAGTCCATGTCGCTGGATCGGCTGTAAGATTGGGAGTAAGCATTTTGACCAACCAATCTGGACAAAAATTCAAAAATCAATCCGGCCACCAACATTCCAATAAAATGGGAAAGCGATCGAAGGGGCGTATGGCCAAGAAAGCTCTAGCAAAAGAAAAGGCGAATAAAAAAAGGATTCGAGACGATTCTGATTCGGATGTAGAATCTTCGACAGTTTTTTGCGACGATGAGGCCTCCGAACCACAACCCGAACATCAGATCGAGGCCGTCCACAACGAGGCAAACCACGAATCGCTGAAGACGAACAAGCGAAAATCCAAGAAAGCAAAGCGGAATGAGGAGGCGAGTGCTGAGGCAGCTTTAATTCGCGACAAGCAGAATGACATAATAAACTCTCTCCCCCCCTCCCTATCTCTTAACGATCTTAAGATGCTCCCCTCCGTCCCCACCGGTCTCTGGACCCACACGACAACCTCCCCCCCTCCCTCCCCGACGCCAATCACTCCCGTTCCTTCGACTTCTGCCCCTCCCGAGCTAAAGCTCGCTCGGCAGCAACTCAACATTCGCGTGACTGGCGCTGCCCCTCCGCCGCTAACGGCCACGAACGCCTTCACCCTCCTTCCTCCTACCTTCTCGAACCACTTCAGCAGGAAGAAGAATTTGACGCTTCCTACCCCGATTCAAGCGCAGGCCTGGCCTGCTTTGTTGTCTGACGTGAACGTCCTGGGGATTGCTCCAACGGGTTCTGGAAAAACTCTCGCTTATGGCCTTCCGCTCATTCACATGGTCTGGACGATGCTCACCGAGTCTTTGGCTAGAAATGCGGCGATTTCGAATAAGAAGAAGCGGAAGCAGAAGGAGATGAGGGCCCTGGGGATTACCAACTACAACCAAGACCTGAACGAGTTCAACATTGTCAAGTACAGGGCCAACGACGGGCCGCTGGGGCTGGTGCTCGTGCCAACTAGGGAGCTTGCGAGTCAGGTGGAGAGGGAGATCAAGGGTGCGGGTCGGGCGGTGCCGAGCACTGACGGGAGCATCAAGCTCAAAACGATGGCGATTTACGGGGGAGGGAGCCAGGAGGACCGCAAGGCGCAGCTCGACGCGTTCCAGGAGGGGGAGAAACCGACCCACATTATTGTGTGCACTCCCGGGCGAGTCCTCGACCTCCTCGCGAGCAAGGTCTTCACGCTGAAAAAGTGCATGATGGCGGTGTTCGACGAGGGGGACAGGATGCTTAAGCTTGGATTCGAGGAGCAGGTCAGCGCGATTAGTCGGCAGGTTCGCGGGGATGCGAGGAGGTGTTTGCTGAGTGCGACATTTGGGGGGGGGGTTAGGGAGAAGGGTTTGGAGTGGGTGCCCGAGCCTCGTGTTGTCGTTCGGGTTGGAGTGACGGATTTTGGGGAGGTGGAGGAGGGGGAGGAGGGGGAGGAGGAAGGGGAGGAGGAGCTTGTTACCAGCACGGTCACTACCACCAGCACGAAGGGTTTCTCCTTGCTTGTGGGCAAGAGCATTAAGAATAATGAAGATTCGTCTTCCTCAGATTCAGACTCGGACTCGGATTCAGAACCTCAACCTGAACCTGAACCTCAACCTGAACCTCAACCCGAACCAGAAGCAACCACACCAACACCAACACCAACACCAACACCAAAACCCAACTCCAGAAAAACCTCCCTCGCCCGAATCCCAGTGCACGTTGCGCAAGTTGTGCACGTTTGCGCTGACCACAAAAAGCCAAAAAAACTCATGGGAATCCTCCAAAAGCTATCTGAATCGGAAGCCTCATCGGGGAGAACTCGCAATCCAGGCCAGACACTTGTTTTCTTCAACCAGATTAAAACCCTCAAGTACGCAGCCGACCTCCTATCGAAATCGTCCTCCGACTTCAAGGTCGTCACCCTCCACGGGCAGATGCAGCAGTCCGACCGCGAGAAGGCGCTCAAGTACTTCATGGCCGGGAAGGTGACTACCATGCTGGCAACCGACGTTGCTGCAAGAGGAATTCACGTCAACAGGCTCACTTATGTCGTCAACTACGACTTTCCCAACAGCTTAGAGCAGTACGTGCACAGGTGCGGCAGGGCGGGAAGAGGGAAGATCTCGGCCACAGGCACGCAGGGAACAACAACACCACCTAGTGGAGGAGGTGGAAGTGGCAAGAAGCAAATCAAGGCCTGCGTCTACTCGTTCTTCACGAGGAACTTGAAGGCCATGGCACCAGACGTTTTAACATTGCTGAGGCAGAACGATGATTGGCTCGATCCGAATTTAGTCGATTTGGCCGAAGGAAGTGGGTTGGGTGGGACCGAGAAGAGTGGAAAGGGAAAGGGAAAGAAGAAGAAAGGAAAGGAAAAGGAGGAAATAGAGAATGCCGAGGGTGAGGATGAGGATGAAGACGAGGATGATGAGTTTGCCTCTTTGGGTGTTGCAAAGCCATTTTTAAAACGTGCTGATGTGAGCAGCGACTCGGAAAGCGCTAGCGACAGCGACAGCTAAAATAAAAAAAGGAGAACTAGCAGGATTTTTTACTACAAATCTAAGATTCGGACACAGGTAGCAAGAGCGTCTCTCGCCGCTGTCACATTGGACTTGGCTCTCTCGATGTAAGCCTCAACTACGTCCTTCCCACCGCCAGGGTTTGCCTCTCCCCACGATGAAACGAAAGCCATCCCCATCGCTTCATCAGCTTTCAGTGACCAAACGTCGAGAGCTTCCGCATAAACCTTGTAATCCTTGTCGGCTACAAGATCTTGGGCACGAACCAACAACCGATCCGCCTTGAATAGTGGATCGGTTGACGACTTAAAACCCATGTAATCCATCACAACAGTCGGGTTTCGATCGTAATTGCCATATTCATTCACTTTTTTTGATTCAGTAGTCACTTGCTTCCAATTGGCGAGCAGATAATCTAATCTTCCTAGTCCTACTCTCAATCGAGTGAGCTCCTCCTTAGTGACAGGACCATTCGCCTTTGTGTAAGCTACAGCTCGAAGGGGAGTAATTGGAACAATGAGAGAAACTGCAGCAGTAACGAATCGTCGCCTGGCAATTGGAAGTGTTTGTTGAAGCAGTGCAGCAGCTGCTACATGTACATTCCCAAGCTGGAGGGGTACCTTGAGGCGAGGCTCTGGTCGGATGTGTTCAAGGATCGAAAATGTCCTCGGTAGCGCGATTAGCAATACTGCGATTAGCAATACACGCATGATGTGCGTTTTGCTTTTTTGGTTATTCCCCGCCGAAAATTTTATTTAGTTTTGGCTACTTTTACAGAGCTGTAAATCGATGGAGCGCTACAACCTGGTTAAGAAGCTAGGTGAAGGGACATATGGGATTGTGTGGCTATTAAAACAAAAGCCCCCCCCCACCGTAACCAAATCCAATTCAAAGAAAAGGATAAAGCTCGAAGATTCTGCCACTTCCCCCCCCCCCTCCTCCAACTCAGCAAAAGACGTTCTATTCGCCGTGAAGGAGATTGAATCCAAGTCTGACGTCTCCCCCACTTCAAAGCGTGCCGATGGTGTCAATTTCACAGCCATCCGCGAAATAAAAGTCCTTCGTGAGCTTTCTCACCCCAACATCGTTAACTTGATAGATGTCTTTCTCGGTCACTGTTCTCCCTCCACCTCCACCTCCACCTCCACCTCCACATCCACCTCCACCTCCTCCTCATCCTCCACCTCCACCCCAGCAACTGTCGATTCAACAATATCGATAGTGTACGAGTACTGTGCCAATGGCGACCTACAGAACCTGATAAAGTCCAACTATCCCAAGCCCAAGTCCAAGTCCAAGTTTGTGATTCCAGCCTCAGTAATAGCAAATAGCGCAAATAGCGCAAATAGCGCAAATAGCGCAAATAGCGCAAATAGCGCAAATGGCAAAATAAAGACCGATCCAGATGCCCCTCCCCCCACCTCCTCGACCCCCCCCCC
>BRYC01000261.1:0-14783 GCA_030267985.1 Parmales sp. scaly parma | reverse complement strand
CCAACCCCCCTCCCCCAACCCCCCTCCTCCTCCAATCGACATTAACCTATTTCAAAAACGTGAAATACTCCCTCCACTCCCTTCTCTCTGCCCTCTCCCACCTCCATTCCAACAACGTCCTTCACCGGGACATAAAGCCTGACAACCTCCTCTTCGACCACTCGAACACGTTGAAGCTGGGCGATTTTGGCCTGTCCAGAACCTACGGGTCCCCCCGGCTCCGGCTATCCCCCGAGGCGATCACCCTCTTTTACAAGCCTCCTGAAATGCTCCTCGGCTCGTTCGAGTACGGCGCTAGCTCCGACATGTGGTCAGTCGGGTGCGTTTTCGCCGAGCTCCTCCTGGGGAAAGTTTTCCTCCCCTCAAAGTGGGATGGCAACACTGTCGACATGTCCTTCAACGACCTCGAGCAGGTGTCTGCAATTTTTAAGGTTTTCGGCACTCCCAAGAGTAAGGAGTGGGAGGGTTGGGAGAAGTTGCCCCTCGTGGCCAGAGGCTGCCTGTTCAACGAAATTGAGCCCATGTGGAAGGTAGCCCAGAAGGTGAGCATATTCGCGTTGCACAACAAAGATGCACCTGGCCAAACCCGCCACTGTGTCCAAGTTTTAGCGCCTAAAACCTCCGTACGTTGGAGGTTGCGGCCCGATTTTTTTGACCGTGATCTGGACTTGAATTAACGCTTTGCTACGAGCATACTCGCGATGAATCCCGCGAAATGGCTACAGACGGCTTCACCCACTACTAAACTAACCCATACAATTCGTTTGGCTCGCTCGCCTCCCCCCTGCTCCATTAAAAATGCGCACAATCTCGCTTCGCTCGGCGCAGGACGGCGGGGGGGACGAAGACGACTGGTGGATGAAGTTGTTCTCCGTCGCTTACGAGCTAGAAGATGGCAAGGCGGCCTTGGACCTGTTGAGGAAAATTTTAACGTTACCTCCCAACAAGCGGCTCTCTGCGGAAGAGTGTCTCGAGCACGAGTATTTTAAGCTCGGGGGGGAGATGGAGAAACCTCAGCTAGGAACGGATTAAAAAACATCAAACCACGTAGCTTCAATCCAATATTAGGATTTATTCATTACTGCAACAAGTAGCTCTCGCAATTCCTCAACCTCTCTTCTCAAAACTCGATTTTCCTCCCTGAGCTCCTTCACGCCCTCCACCAAAATTGGCGCCAACCTCGCATACATGACACCCTTCAAGCCGTCCACCTCGCTCTCCACAACCAGCTCCGGGAACACCTTCTCGACCTCCTGGGCGATGAAGCCAATTTCTCGCTCGCTCATCCCCCCCCTGATTTTCTTCACTCGCCTCGTTTTGCTCGACTCGCTGTTTTCGTCAATTTTATAGCTGACTCCTTGAAGCTTTTCTATGCTGTCCAGCACTCCCGCCCCCAAAATCTCCACCTCCTTCTTGAACCTACTGTCACTCGCGTCCACGTACGGACCGCTCCCCAAAACACTACCGGAAACCGTCAAGCCGCCGTCCACAAACACGTCGCTCCCAACATTCAGCCCCCCCCCAACATCGACAGTACCGGAAATCGTCGCGCTGGCTAGGCCGCTGATTTTCCCGCTCGCAATATCAACGTTTTGCAGCTCGTTGTTGTCAAAATCCACCTTCAAGCCAATTTCTATGCCACTACCACCACTTCCTCTCTTAATCCCACCCAATGTGCTCAACACCCCCCCTTCTCCTACAACAACGACCTCGCCCTCTTTCACCTTCATTTCTCCCACCGTTAGCCCCTCGACCTCCACAAATCCCATCTCCAACCCCTCGGCGCTTACATTCCTCAACTTGCAATTCTCGATTATGCTCTCCCGCACCAGTATGTTCTTCAGCTCGGTGTCGGCCTCCAGCTTCAAGTTCTTCACAGTGTTGTTTTTAAAGTCAGTCACGCTTTCTACTGTGAGAACGCCGTTGTTCTTAATTGTATTCCCCCCGATGCTGGGCATTCTCAGCGCCGATTTGTCCTTGTCGAACTTGACAACGTCGAGTCTATATTTAATTGAGTTAGTTCTGTTTTGTGTTGGCTCCTCGCGCTACGCTCACTCACCCCACCAACAATCCTTTCTCGTCAAATACGCCAACCCTAACCCCCCCCTCGACGCCCTTGGCCTCGCTATTAACCCCCATACTCACAACTTCCAAGTGCTTAACTCCCTCAATGGTGCTATTCACAATGGCCGCGTTCTTAATTCCGCTGCTCTTGAAGTCAATGTCCCCCGAAATTTCCCGCGTGCTGAATTTCGCAACCTTGAACAGGTTCGTATTGGAGTTGTAAGTCATGGCCGATTCTTCATCCTGCGCCGAGCGAAGCGAGGCGCATTTTTAATGGATCAGGGGGGAGGCGAGCGAGCCAAGAAGAATTGATAATAATGTTAGTTTAGTTGTGGCTCGTATTCTCGTCTTTATCATGGCTCGCTCGCTTCGCTCGCTCACCTTTGCCCCGGTAACAACACCCCCCGGGCCGAAAAACGCCACCTTCCCGACGTCTGCATTGGCCCCGAACTCTTTGCTGATAAGCGTTTGGGCGGTGAAAGAAAACTTCCCAATGTCCAAATCGTTGCTTGCGATAAAATTTGTCACGCCGTTCAAATCTCGACTGTGCGCCGCCGCGGCAGTGACATCCGTCCAGCCGTTCGGGTCGGCATACACGAACATCAATAAGGCGCCGGGGGGGATGGCAACTTCCTTCATCATTACTCTCTCCTTGTCGTTGTTTTTTATCAGCAGTAGCTGGCCCTGCTTTACATTTTGTTTGCTGCGTCGAGCGAAGAAGGTGTTAAGAGGTTGGTATTGGCTCGTATTCTAGTCTGTACACTAGTGGTGACTAGCTCGCTTTGCTTCGCTTGCTGCTCGCTTTGCTTTGCTTTGCTTTGCTTTGCTTTGCTTTGCTTTGCTTTGCTTTGCTTTGCTTTGCTTTGCTTTGCTTTGCTTTGCTTTGCTTTGCTTTGCTTTGCTTTGCTTTGCTTTTCTTTGCTTTGCTTTGCTTTGCTTTGCTTTGCTTTGCATGGCTTGCTGCTCGCTTCGCTCGCTGGCTAGTATTCTCGTCTTCATCAAGGCTCGCTCGCTTCGCTCGCTCACCTTGCCACGAACGAAATCAAATTGTTCTTCGTCCCCCCGTCGTCGTTTATCTCCACGAAGGTGTTCCCGCTTGCGTCGATCTCGATGCTGTCCCCGGCGGTCACCACGTGCCTGTCGAAAACCGTTCCTCCCTGGATGTCAAGATCGCCCAAAATTTGCACGTCTCCTCCTGGCGCATTTTTAACGAAGCACGAGAACAGCGAGCGAGCAAAAATAGTTGAGTAGGTTAGTTCAATAGTGGATATAGCCATGCACAGCAATTTCGCACGGAGCTTCGCATTCTTCTGTCACAAAGCTAGCTCGCTTCGCTCGCTCACCTGTCTGGAGCCTGCCCGCGGCAAACACATCGCCCTTCTTGTCTACTCGAAACTTGGTTGCCGGCTCATTATTTTCCGTTTTTGTCGTGGCGTGGATGAGGTCGTAGTCGGACGGGTTTTTGTCCGAGGGGCCTCGGAGCGACATGACGCTCCCGGAAAAAAGAGGATCAGTGGCAGCTCCCTCAAGTGCGAACTTGGTATGGCTAGCTGACTCGCTCCTAATTCCCACCGAAACCTCAAACAATTGGTCTGGATCACCAGGGGAGAAGTTCAAGTTTCCCGATGTGATGTCAATCCCGCCGCCAACGGTTAGCCCCCCGCTGACAACGTGCAACCCTCCCGAGCTGATCTTCGCGCCGCCGCTGGACACTGTGAGGGAAGAGGAGATCGTCGTGTCTCCCATCGGACCGACGTTGAACACGGTCCTATCGTTTTCCGCCAGCAAGGAAAGGAATGGTGGGGAGCTATCCTCGCCGCCAGTGTGCTGAATTTTCAGAGTGGCAGAGTCATCGCACGTGTACCCCCCATTCTCGTTTTTGTTTCTCTGGAGCAACAAGTTTGGGTTCTTCTTGGAAGTGGAGTAGAATTGGTTGTTGCCGTCCTTAACAATCACCTCGGAGCTCTCGCTGAGAAGCAAATCACCCTCCTTGATGATTTGGATCCCCCCCTCGCCGAAGATCCACATGGGAGCCTCCACCTTTGGCAAATAGCCGCTGCTCTCGGCGTTCTCCGGCTTCTCGATTGTGATTGAGTTCGTGGCGAAGACTCGTCCGTCGCCAAAGACGCGAAAGATGTCTTTGTTATTCGCCGTCGCCTTGATGAAGGAGAATTCGGGGCTGAATTTGAGTTGTTATGGTTGTCAGTGCTTGCTTAGATGAACTTTCCCCCATCCACCCCATCCACCCATCCACCCCATCCACCCCACACTCACCTGCCCTTCTTCTTCACGTTCAGTGACAACACTTCAGAAGCAAACGCATCGTTCTGGCAGAACAAATGCGCCCCTCCGCCATTGCTGGTGGCGGATATTGCGGGAGAAGTTGAACTATCCTTGTTAAAGATTGACAAACCGTTGCCATTGTTCACGGTCATACTCCCAGCCAAGACGTCCACGTCGCCAGTGTTAAACGTCGCATCTCCCTTCCCGGAGAGCGTGAACACTTCTTTATTGTCGTACGAGGCGCTCACGGAAATGAAGTTGAAGTCGCTGGACTGATCGCGATCGGTTTCAAGCTTCAGCACATTACCGGTGAAAAAAGGGCCATTTGAATTAAAATTCTCAATGTCGCCTCCGTCACGGTTGTCGTCACAGGCTGGGCCTTTCCACCCAGGGTCGCACTTGCACTCGCCAAGACGCTCCGAACAAGTACCGTGGTTTGCGCAAGGAGCATACTCGACAATGTTTGTGTTCTGGATGGATTTAAATTCGCATTTTGCACCTAGGGGAGGGGAGAGGAGGGTGAAGAAGGTGGAGAAGGTGGAGGGTTAGTTATTATTGCGGGCGGCCTTTGGTTTAAAAACGCCTTTACTCTTTACTTACTGAAAACATCCTTTCCCATTTTTGATTCGTCGCAACTAAATGCAGTCAATGGAGGATTTCCATCATTCGTGTGGATGTTGTTCTCGTGGGGGAACACGGGAAACTTCAAAAATGTGATCTTGTAGGTTGTTCCCCCAAACTCATCGATGACAGCATCGCGAGAGACCTCGACCTCCTGAATGTTGGGCAAAGTTGTCAGCTTCTTTGCAAGCAGCTCTGGCGAAAGTTGATCGCCATGCGCAGGAATATTCTCAACCTCCTCTCCGTTGAATGTGATGGAAACGTATCCATCTAGCTGGCCCTTCGCACTCCCAGTTGTCAAACTGATGACCTTCAGGTTCTTCTTCATCTCCAATGGATCGTGGCTTTTTGGACATAATTTCCTTGAGCAATCGGACGCTGTGTAACCATGCTCACAAAAGCAATATGCATTGTCACCTGTTCCAACGCACTGCCCCCGCTGGAAACAGTAGTGTGGTGAGCAGCCACCGCCGGCAACAACCGCAACAGTCGTGATTAAAGTGAAGAGGAAGGTTGAGATGGCCATGTCGAAAGTTTTTTGTTGGCACGAAGCCTTTGTCTATAAATTTGCAGAGTCACGCAAGGTTTGAGTGTCGCTCTTGGAGGGGCAGGGTCTAAAACTTGATAATTTAAATATATCCTGTAATAAATTTTTGGAGGGCCAAAAACAACAAGTAAAACCCGCGGAGTGAACCGCCTCTAAATAACAAAACCAAGCCAAGCACAGCGCACGTGCCGCTTCGCTTCTAATATGAGAAGTTTCTTGACTTTGATAGCTCTCACGATCTTCAACCCTGCATTTAGTAATCTACTATCCAAGTTGGGGTTTAAATCTGATGGTGTCTCCCAGCAAACCAAAATAGACAATTTCCTCGCCTGGTTCACGTCAAATGGAGGCACGATTCACAACGGCATCACGCTGCAGAACTTTGCTATGTATGGTAACGGGCTTTCAACCTCGACGGACACTTCCATAAGCCATCTCGACCCTCTCTTTACCGTACCTCCACAACTAATGTTCACCAAACCCCAAATTTTTTCATTCTATGCCCCCCTTGCCCCTTCAGCTTCCACCATTTTGGAAAACACGAACATGGACGACCACGTCATTGCGTCGCAGCTCATTGTTGAGTGCACGCTCGGTTCAAAGAGCAAGTTCTCCCCGTACATGGATGTCCTGCCCGACGAGGTTTTCATCCTTGAATCCTTTACCAATGCTGAAGTGCTTGAGTTTCAGGACGATAACTTGGTGAAACTCAAGAAGGAGCTAGCCTCTACCACTGATTTGGTATACAAGAATTTGAAGTCTTCCATCGACGAAATGATCTCTGTGAGCGGCGGCGCCAAAAAACAGAGTTGCAACAGGTGAGCGGGAATGTGTGACGCTTGCAAAAGAAAAAACTAACAATATTTTTATTCAGTCTCGAAAAATTCCGCCACTTCACCTCCATAGTGGGGAGCCGGGCTATGGTTATGAGCGGAAAGAAGCACCTTGCTCCGCTAGCCGACATGGCAAATTACGCCCCCAGAGATGATGCCAGGGAGGCCAACAGGTGAGCGAAAGTGCGCGAAATGGCTACAGACGGCTACATCCACTACTTAAGCTAACCCACCCACTTCGTTTGGCTCGCTCGTTTGTTCGCTCGTCCTTCATAAAAATGCGCATCGCTTCGCACGGCGCAGCGGTTTGTCCTTTCTCACCTACCACCGAATTGACGAGTCCGGACACTTAACCGTCAAAGCTGATAGAGATGTGAAGGCTGGGATGAATCAGATTTTTGAGGATTACGGCGACAACGGCAATGCCTTGTATTTGGAAGCGCACGGATTCGTGCCGTTTGAAAACCCGTTCAACTGCGCTGACTTATCGCTGCCAATATCGGGCAGCAAGGAGATAAGCAAAATCGTCAAAGAGCTCCAAATCATGCCGCGCGGGCAGTCGGTCATTACTGCTTGCTTGAAGCCTGGCGAGAGAATTGAGGGTAACACGAGGAGCTACGCTTACCTGGCTGTTTTGGATCTTGGCGAGGAGCAGAATGCTAGGCAAAGGAAAAGGTGCTTGGACGCGATTACGGCGGGCGATAGAAGCGTCATTGCGGACGAGTGCGTGAGGTACGATGGCCACTACGGTAGCGTGCACAGGCAGGTGGATCTGGCTGCAAAGCTTGCCTTGAACAGCTACCTCACCACTTTTGGTGAAGACAGAGAAATTTTGGCAACGAAGAAGGACCTTTCCACCCGCGTCAACATGGCGGTACGGTACAGGATGGATTCCAAGCGTTTGCTGTTAGAGTTTTTGGGCGAGAAGGTGGCGGTTGAGGTGGCGGTTGAGGTGGAGACAGAGGTGGAGCCAGAGCCAGAGGCAGAAGAAAAACCGGAATTCGACTTGACCGCCGCAGTAAGTTCATTCAACGAATTTATTGAAAAACTCAACTTCCCCGTGAACCACCTCACGGCATACGTCGCTGGTGACGGCATGCGAGTGGGAACGAAGGCCTCGCAAGCCATCAAGAAGGGAGACGTCTACATCTCCGTCCCCAACGCTGCCACGATGAGCGCCCAAACCGCCAACACGAATTCTGAGCTCGTCAACGCTCTGATCCAGAAAGGGAAGGACAGGAGCGACGATTTTCACACTCTGCTGTTCTTCTTGCTTCACGAGCGGTTCACCGTGGCACAGGAGAGCTTCTGGTGGCCGTACCTGAACCTTCTACCGACAATTTCCGATTACAAGGACAATAACCCTGTTTTCTTCTCGGAGGAAAAAATGAGATTTTTCAGTGGGAGTCTCATCAAGGAGCAAATCGTCGAAAACGCAAAGAAAATTGAGCGCAATTTCAACGCCATCTCGCAGGACAGCGTGGTGCTGAATGCCCTGGGCGATAGCTGGACGTTTGAGAATTACAAGTGGGGTGAGCGAGCGAAGCGAGCGAGCCTTTTGGAAGACGAGCATACTCGCGATGGATCTCGCGAAATGGCTACAGACGGCTAAAACCACTACAAAACTAACATTATTCCACTCATTTTTTTTTACTCGCTCGTTTTGCTCTTGCATAAAAAATGCGCACAATCTCGCCTCGCTCGGCGCAGCATCGACAATTTTGGACAGCAGGAGCATTTGGTGGGAGGGCATTCGGCACTTGGTGCCCTTGCTGGACCTGATCAACTGCAACGAGCTTGAGGACGTGGATGCAGTGCACAAGACCGAGCTGGACGGGAGCGGGGAGAATGCGGTTACCCGCAGTCCAGGGAATTTTGAGGGAGGGGAACAAGTTTTCGAGAACTACGGGCAGCCAAACTACATATACTTCATGTACCACGGGTTTGTGTTGGAGAGTAACACTCACGATTGTGTCAGGTGAGCGAGCGAAGCGAGCGAACTTTTATGAAGACTCGAGCGAAGAATCCCGCGAAATGGCTACAGACAGTCTGCTGAACTAACATTATTCCACTCAATTCGTATTCGTTTGGCTCGCTCGTTTTGCTCTTGCTTCATTAAAAATGCACCTCGCTTCGCTCGGTGCAGCTTCACGGAAACTATGAATGTTGGGCCGGAGGTGGGGGAAACGGAGGTCAAGAGGATTCAAGGGAAGCTGGGCCAGAACGGGTTTTATTCGTACACGGGTAGCTTCTGTTTGAGCAGGAGGGTGGGGGGGGGTATGGAAGAGAGCGTTGATTTAGAGAGAATGGGACGATTCTTGCGTGTCAGCAACGGTGTCGACGACGACGATCTCATTAAAAATGGTTTGCTGGGTGATGGCTTGAGGCTCATTGAAAAATACATGGAGAAAAGGTTGGCTGGTTACGAAGGGTTGGGAGGGCTAAAGGCGAAGGCGGTTGGGTACAGCGAGAAGAGCATGATTGGGATTGCGGAGGAGGAACTAGCTACGATTGAGGCTGTGCTGAAGTTTGTGAAAGGGGGGAAGAAGAAGAAGAAGAAGAAGGAGGAGGAGGACGAACTTTGAACGAATCTTTATTTGGTTGTTGAATTTAACCATTCGAGAATTCTTTTTATCCCCAAAACTTTCCCTTTTCCCTTTTTGTATCCTTTTTCCCTTTTTGTATCCCCTTTCCCTTTTTTTACCCCCTTCCCTTTTCTCTTTCCCCTCCTTTCCCCTCTCCTCTTTAGAGCTCCATTCCGGCAGTGAAAAAACTCTTGTTCTTCAAATACTCAATCGTCGCGGCGTCCTTCTTGATAGTCGATGCATAGTCAAAGGCAGTCTTTCCGTCCTTTGCCACGTGGTCAACGTCAGCCCCCAGCTCCTCAACCAGCCACTTGACCAATTCGGCGTGTCCGAGCATAGCCGCAAAGTCCAAAGGTACGTTTTGTTCGTTCGTCTCCATCATTGCTGTAGCCCCATGCTTTACGTAAAACTTAACAATGTCCAAGTCCCCAGTCATAGCAGCATAGTGGAAAGGTGTGGTTCCACCAGCATGCGCTTCCACCACGCTCACTCCCTTCTCAACCAAGTAAGTAATGATGTCAATTTTTTTCGCCAAAGTCGCAGAGAGGATCGCACTTTGACCAGTGGCGTCCTTTTTGTTAACATCAGCTCCATTCTCGACCAAGTACTTGACCATTTCTAACTCCCCGGTCATAGCGGCAGTATGCAGCACGACTGTCCCGTTGATGTCGGCTTGGTTGACGTCGGCGCCGAGCTCCTCGACCAGGAGCTTCACATCCTCCATTTTGGCCTGGTTCACAGCGAACATCAATGGAGTTTGCTTTAGCTTGTCGCTCTCAGCTGAAATGTCCGTGTTGACGGCGCCTTTCAGGAGCAACATGATGTCCTTGTGGCCCTCAAGGTTGGCATAGTGAATGGCATTTAGTTTGTCGTTGTTGTAGTGGCCGGCGTTGGCACCAGCTTCGAGGAGAATGGCCACAATCTCCGTGTGACCATTATAGGCAGCATCGAGGAGAGCGGTGTAACCATCCTTATCAGCAATGTCGACTTCGGCACCAGCTTTAAGGAGGTACTTGGTCATCTCAACGTGGCCCAGTCCAGCAGCAATTGTGAAGGCTGCGAAGCGGAGCGGAGCGGAGAGCTGGATTAGCTTTCATTCACACGGCTCGGCTCACTAGCTTCGTTCGTTCGTTCGTTCGTTCGTTCGTTCGTTCGTTCGCTCGCTCACCTGTCGATCCAGTCGCGGAGATCTCGTCAAGGATCACACCATGGTCGACCAGGAGGGAGGCCATTTCCATGTCATTCTTTGCCGCGGCTCCCATGAGGGCGGTGTGCCCCCCTTTCATGTCCTTCTGATTTCCGTGCGCTCCGTTGGAAAGGAGAAACTTAACAATATCAGTGAAGCCGCTAAGGACGGCGATCTGGACAGGAGACTCGCCCTTGTGAGATTCCTGGATATTGACATCGGCCGGAGGGTTTTCCTCAAGCACCAGGGTCTTTACAATGTCAAGGTTGCCAGTTTTGACAGCAACAATAAGGGTGCTCACGCCGTGGTCCACATTGTTGACCTCGATATCTGTTTGCCCAACTGTATATTTTCCAGCAGAAATATCATTAAAGACTTGAAAGGCTGCTTTATGCTCGGGAGACAATTCTTTTTTCTCCGCTTCCTTCTTAGCAGCAGCGGTGAGTGATATAAGAATGGTGAAGAGATATGAGACTCGCATGATGTGTAGTTTGGTTCGTTTTTTGGGATCTTATAAACTCGTGTCTGATAAAAAATATTATGGGTGATTGCACGGGGCGCCCGGCCGCCGGCCGCAATTTTTATTATTTTTTTGTGATAACGGTACATACCATTGCATCAACATCACGATCACCTCTCAAAAAGTTCTTTTATAATGAAAAGAGCCAGCAGTAACAAAAAGGTTGAGCCTGAGGAGTCCCTAGCGTCCAACGACAGGCGAAAATCCAAAGTGCTACGCCGGCGAAGTGTTGCAAATGGGGAAACAAATGACCGCGTGGTGGGATTGGTATTCGAGCCCCCCCCCCCCATCACCAGCACCCTCTCAAATTTAACAAGCAGCAAGAATGACCTCGCCAAGGAGCTTGCTGAAGACTTCATAGAAAACATCCAAGCGGCGGACAACATCGATGTGAAAATACTGGCATGGCTTGATGTCAACGAGTTCATAGAAAAAGTCACGGCAGATAAAGAACTGCTCAAGGCATTCATGCTTCAACTTTGCAGGTTGCTGGCAAAGACGCTCAAGCTTGCTAGGAACGGGCTTGCCGGGAGGCTTTTGATCTCCCTCGCTTGCACGTACAGTGACATGATCTCAGATTTGCTGATGCTGAGGTTCTACAAGGACACTGGGGACCACAAGTCGTACGATGCATCGCTGAAGATTCTGATCGGGGCGATGAGCGCTCACGTGATCAACTCGCTGAGCCATAACAAGCACTGTAGTTTGAAGATGAGGGCGGTGAGGATTCTTCAGACTCTGTGTCTCCTTGACCCGGTGGTTTACACATACGGGAAGTGGAGCGGGAAGGCGAAAGAGGAAGGGGCTACTTTGGGCTCGAATGGACTGCTCATGTTCACGAAGCTCATCGAGATGATATTCGAAGCGTTGCCGCAACTAATCATTCAAGTCGGAGCTTTGATGCGAGCCGACAGCATCTCGCTTCTCCCGGTCGCCTCCATTTGCCTCAGTGTTGCGACTGCGGGGTTCATTATCTCTGATCTGAGCGTGGGGCTCGAGCGTGGGTTTATGACGGACAATTTCAGGGGTCCTCACACGGCAAAGTGGTGCGGAATATTGCCGCTGAATTTCGAGTGGGTTTTCTTCCTCGGCCACATGATGCTGGTCTCGGGCTACTTCGCTGCCCACGTGCTCGCACTGACGGTAGGGGGGCTGGTCTTGCCGGGTTACGCGATCCCGGCATTCTTGGTGGGTGAGTGGGGGCTGTTTCTGTTTTGGGGTTGGAAGTATGGGAGGGCGAGGTGGGCGTTTGGAACTTCAAACAGGTTGGGCTTCCTCGACGTCTTGAGGCCGGAGTGGGCCGTCATGAGCTTTGTGCCGATCATGATGTTTGGTAATATAGGATTTCTTGGAGGAAGGACGTTTGCAGGTTGGATTGCGTACAAGCTGATGCTCACGACAACATTCGTGGTGTTGGTTTGCACCTCGGTGGGTGGGTTGGTCGAGTCGATTAAGCTTTCGTCCGGTAACATCATGACGCTACAGCTAGTAGCTGCGGTGTGCGCTGTGGTGGGGTTTCTGCTGATGGTGAGGTTCGCGAGTGATTCGCACAGGCACCTCTTGTTCAAGACAGCAATGACACCGAAGGAGCAATTGCAACGATGGTTCACAGACTATCCTCTGGACGGCACTTACAATACGAAAGATGAAGCGAGAATGAATGGATTCGGATTGTATCACCCCTACTACTACACCGAATCGAAGGAAAAGATGCAAGAATGGCTTCTCGGGTTGAGGTCGAGTGACGAGCTGTTCTCCTCCGGCGCCGTCGTGCCAAACGGCGTTGACGCATTCCAAGGCCAGCAATGGTCCACATTGTTCACCAGGGTCAAATCCCGCTTCATCTACTTCAAGGACGACGTCGCGAATAAACTGATCACAACCCACCTAGACAACCTGCTGGGGGAAATCGAAAGCCGGCCATTAATAACAACCCCCTCCCCCCCCCCCCAACAACCCACCCCTAAAGAGCTACCAGAAATCGAGAAGCTTCGCCTGAATGCGCTGCAGGATGCGGCAACAATCGCGAGCCTCAAACTGCGAATTAACGAGCTAGAAAAATCCCTGAAATAACGTGGAGGAACTAATATATTTATTGAACCTGAAACTTGTCTCCCGATTACGATGCAAGGAATGACCTATATCCAGTGAATTAAAACATTCCAAAGCTTGACGAGAGGGGGGGAGTTAAATAAAAATAAATATGCTTGTTTGAGTTAAAATCTAAGCTTCAAATTGGCATCTCGTTTTCGTCTCACGTAAGCAAGGAGCTGGTCAAACTCCTCGTGGTCTATTTTCCCGTCGCCGTCCATATCGATTGACGACAGCATATCATCTACAACGAAGTCTGTGACATCTGAGTTGTAAACAGTCACCAGTAAATTTCGAAGCTCTTCGCGGTCAATGAAACCGTCACCATCAGTGTCGATGTCCTCAAACCGTATCGAGTGATCGTCAATTGTCTTGAACTTCAAAATGTGGCTCCAACGGTTTTGGCAGAAGAATCGAACAACGAGCAAAAGAGCCGGAATGAAGTCATCGTCGTTCGGAAACTTGTTCATCTTCTTCAAGGCATCACCAATCTTCATGAGAGGTTGGATCTTGCAGAACCCGGCCATCAAGTTGCGTGGAAGGGCGACGTTCAACACTGTACCATCGTTGTTGTCGTTGTTGTTGTTGTTGTTGTTGTTGTAGTTGTCGCTGTGGATGAGGCTTTCGAAGTTACTCGATGTTTGTAGCCACCCTCTTCGTTCGTCATCTCCGGGAATTTCGAAATTTGTTCTGCTCCAGTGCACAGCCGATTTGATCTCGCCAATCGTCATCGCTACCAAAACCATTTTGGTTGGGAATGGAAGCTCCTCCTTAAGGTCGTAATAGGACATCACGTTGTTTTCGTATATTTTGTTTCCCTTCACGACGGCACCATTTATTAATGCGAGATCGCAGTTATCTATCTCGAAGCGAATGGCATCGCAAAAGAGCGTCGCAACGCTGCTCACCTCGAATCTCGTACGTTTCGAACTCAGGATGAATTCATCATCATCGCTACTGGAAAAATTCGAAAGAATTTCCTCGGTGACGATATTTTCCTTCTCCAAGTTTGTCAACACGCTCATCTGACGGTTCTTCACCTTCGTGACGATCTCGCAGGGAGGAATCGATTTCAAATCAGCAAAGCGGACTTCAACGCCCGAGCATTGTTTCGTATCGCTGTCAAACATGATGTCAACAATTGCCGGGGTTTCTGCGTCTTGGCCCGATTTAACAATGTGCGTGGGGCGAGTTTCGCCCACGATCTCGTGGTGCTTCGTGTGCTCATGACCGCCAAGAATTATCGTGCTGTCTGTGAGGTGATTTGCCAGCTCTCGATCGCGGACAAGCGATTGGTGAGTGAGCGCAATCGTGAAATCAGCATCTTTGTCTTGGTGGGCCAAATCCAACGACGTAACAACATCAGAAATCTCTAACCCTTTAAATGTCCTATCGCGAAACATCGTCGGTTCGTCTGACATGATTCCGAGGAGCAGTACGGCGACCTTTCCGTCGCTGGTGGTGATAAAATCATTTCTAAGGAAGCCCAGCTCATTGATGTTCGTATTCAAAACCTTGACAGATTTTGATAGCTCGCTCAGCCTCTGTTTAAGCACCGGGAGCTTGAAGTCAGCTTCATGATTGCCCAAAGATACATGAGTTACCCCACAAGCACGAAGGGTTGCAACGTGTCCTCTGCCAAAGTCAATCGACGACAAAGGGGACGGCGATAGGAAGTCGCCCGCAAGGGTTACGCAATCGGCTGGGGGGTCCAGGGAGTTTAGAAGTGTGTGTAAAGAAGCAAGATTGTTGAGATTGTATATATCATTAATCGCTACTATTCTCAAAGTGGTTAATGACCGTGTTGGCACATGGGTGAATGCTCGGACGAGCATCGCGCAAAAAGGCAAAATGCAGGCTTTGCACCTTTGGTTTCCTTGGAGATAAAAGTTATACAGGCTTTGCACCTTTGGTTCCTTTTCAGCTGTGAAACCTTGCACCAAAGGAAAATAAAACAACGATTTCTCCACTTAAGACGAACGGTTTACGTCAAAACTCTTCGTGTTTGACTTATCCATTGTATTAAGGGCCCCTCGACACCCAATTAACTCTC
>BRYC01000260.1:0-13475 GCA_030267985.1 Parmales sp. scaly parma | reverse complement strand
CCCCCCCCCCCCCAGCTCCTCCTCGTCAACGTCAACGTCCACGTCCACGTCCACGTCCACGTCCACGTCCACGTCCATCCCCTCCCCATCAAAATCAAAATCAAAACCGTCCACAACGCAACCAGTCTGCTCCTGCATCTTGCGCATCTCCTGTTTTATTTCCGTACACGCCCTTTCGTGGTCTAACTGCATTTGCTCCACCGCCCGCTGCTGGTCCAGCGCCAATGACGCCCCCATCATTTCCTGCTCACGTGTCTGCTGAACCAGCAGCGCGTCAGCGGCAATCTGCCCCAAATCCTGCTGGTTCTCCCAGTTGGGGTTCTCAGCCAAGAATTTTCCAAATATTTCCTTGTTTGACTGCGTGATGATGGTTTGCAATTCGAACAGCATTTTCTTCTCCCAATAGGTCGTTTCGCAAATATCCTTGGGCGTATCCTTGGTTGCCTTCCACCTGTCAGCGAAGAACTTTTTCAAAGCCGCCGTTTTTGCCTCCTTCAACCACCTCGCCTCCACGTTGTCAACCAAACTTTCCACCACCCCGAGCAATTCCCCCCCCAGCCCCGCCCCGAATCCCCACGGATCAACCTTCTTGCTCCTCTTCGCGCACTTCAGCGCCGACCCTTCCCCCCCCCCCCTAAATTCTTCAACCTGCGTTGTTTTGTAGTACTCCTGCACGCTTGAATACTTGTTTGTCCTGTTTTTTGCTTTGTAATGGATGACAACGGGCCTCGGCTGGCTGGTAATGCTCGCTACGAGCTGGTTCAGCGATTTTGTGCTGTGAATTAACGGCGTTAATATTCCGTTCACCGATACTATGGTTGATCCAGTTAGCAGCTGGTCAGTCCCGTAGTGCTCGCAGTTGGTCGTTATTCCGTTGATGGTAACTATCCCCGTCCGATTGTTGCTGGCAATCTGCAGCCCCAGCTTGTCCCTCGAGAACAGCAAGCCATAAATGTGTGGGGGCAGAATTTCGTCCGGCGCCCTTTTTCGCTTTAGATTTGTTGCTATTTGGCTCAGCGCCTCTACGTCGCACTTGTACAACGGAGCTTTGTAGCCGGCTTTGTGTGATTGGGTGATCGTCCTGCTCGCCGGCATCACCGCCTTTGGCACGTACGCGCGATCTTTGGGAATATCCTCCGCTGGCACGCCGTATAGCTTTTTCTCTGAACCGAGCGAAGCGAGATTGTGCGCATATTTAATGGAGCAGGGGGGAGCGAGTAAGCAAAACGAATGAAATATTTTTTCTGTTAGTTTAGTTTTGGCTCGATACTCTCGTCTTCGTCAAGGCTCGCTCGCTTCGTTCACTCACTCACCAGCGTTGGTCACCCTCGTTCTGCTGTGGTGCGCCTGGAACGTGTCACCACCTATCGGCACCCACTCGTAGCGCTGACTGATGACCACGCCGCTGAAGTGGACCTTGGCCATTTTTTTTACAGGATCATATTCCAAGACCCTGGCCTGCTTGAACAGATTTTTGCTCTTGCAAAAGACGTCAAACATTGCGTCCTTCACAATGTCCTCCTCGGCCACGCTCTCAACACTGAACTCGACCTCCTCGAGCGTTTGGGTGTTCCACTCGTCCTCCATAGCACTGCAGGTCGCCCTCTCCGGGTTCCACTTGTTGTCGGCGCAAGTGAACGTTTCGGGAATCTGCGCCGCCGAGCGGAGTGCCGAGCGAGGCGCATTTTTAATAAAAGCACGAGCGAAAGGCGAAAGATTAGGTAAGCTTTGTTGTTGTTGTTGCTGTTGTTGTTGCTGTTGTTGTTGTTGTTGTGGCTCGTACTATCGTCTTCTTCCTCAAGGCTAAATCGCTCACTCACCTCCTCCGTGTCGACGTACCACGGCAACTTTCTCCACTTCATGCAGCTTGCACTCTCGCACTGCACCCAATTTTCCTTCTTCTTTTCCTGTGATCCACCACCCTCATTTTGCAGCGTATTGAAGAGCATCTGAAAATTGATTTGTTTTTGGGTTGAGTTAGCATTTTCAAAGTTGGAAAGGGAAATTGGATTTTTGTTCATTCACTCACCAAATCCTTCTCGTCTGCACCTCCACCGCCAATCGCGCCCCCGCCCATGACGACATGCTTGTCCTTTCCGGTATATTGTGTCCTGATCGACAGAAGCACATGCTGCGCCGAGCGATGCGAGGCGCATTTTATTGAAGCAAGAGCGAAACGAATGAAGCGAGACAAAAGAATTTAGTGGGTTAGTTTAGTAGTGGATGTAGCAGTCTGTAGCCGTCTGGTAGCCGTCTGTAGCCTTTTCGCGGGAATCATCGCGAGTATGCGCTAGTCTTCATCAAGGCTCGCTCGCTTCGCTCGCTCACCTCCAGATTCTTGCCATCGCCGGTCAGCAGCCCGTCCAAAATTGGAGAGCCCATGAAGTCGACGTGATCGTTGGCGCTTCCGAACGTAGCAATCAGCACGTTGTCCCACTGCGTGTACTTCCTCACGTTATCCTTGCCCCAGTTGAAGACCAATTTACGGTGTTCGTTGTTGTAGGTGAATGTGTGCGGGTGCAGCTTGAAGCAGTTGGCCGGCTGCGGCAAGGACAAGCAGCCCGTAGATTGGAGCGGTCCGTTCTTTGTCTTCACCCCCCCGTTGAACCAGTGCAACAGTTGGTTGGGCACATAGTCGTGCGGGTATTTGATCGCCACGGAGGCAACTGAGTCGTCTGCATCGTAGAATTCGACGTTTCCCTCGGTCATTGCAATCTTGTAGTTGTTGACGTCGTTTTTCTTATCCGTCGGGACAAGCTTCCGCGGGACGCTGTTTCCGAGCTCCCGGGCGAACACCTCGACGGCGCTGGATTCTAGCTTGCTGTAGCCCTTCATTTTCACGAATGTGTCCGTCTTGGCGTAGAACATTAGGAGGTCGATTGCCGCGTTGAAGCGCTCTTGCAACGATCTGCTGACTCGGTCCTTTTGCTTCAGCAAAACATCTCTAATTTTCAGGCAACACTTCTTACTGTCGAGCCTTGCCTCCGCCGCCACAAAAGCTTCGTCCAAGTAAACCATATTCTCCGTCGCCAAGCGATCGAAAGATTCGTAGACGTCCCACATTTCCGATATTACGTCGGGCGGCGTTCGTGCAGCTTCGGCAGCGACAATTAAGGATCTTATTATGCTGTCTTTGTTGACGCAAATTTTCATTGCGATTTCCTTGTGGGAGAGAATTTCGATGGGTGCGTGTATTGGGGGGATTGGGGGGGGGGGGTTGGAGTTGGTGGAGGAGGAGGAGGCTCCATCGTCAATCTGCATGTCCGTTGCCTGGACCTCAGCGCGGTGTCTAGACAGGACACGCCCTACCAAGCTCAAACTCTGGGTGAGAGACTGTATCCGGTTGCTCATGGTCGAGGCTCCTTCTCCATCGGCCGCCTGGAACGTCAATGGAAGAGGATTTTCCGAATCCTTCTTCTTTTTCGTTTTCCCTTTTCCTTTTGATTTGCCGGTCCCTTCCTTCTCCTCCCTTTCCTCTCTCTCCTCCAATTCATACCGCTCCTTTTCCTTCTTTTCTCGCTCCCTACTGTCGCAGAGGAGCGTGACAGGCAGCGCCTTGCGCTCGTACTCGACGTACTTGAGCGACTCGACGACAAAAATCTGGAGCCATAAAGGGACTGCGTCCAGCGAGTTCGTCTGCTCCTTAGCCAAGTAGGAGACAGCCCCAAACGCGGCGGTATTGAAGCCGTGCCGCGCCAAAATTGACTTATCATCCTTCTTGAGAGACTTCCGAATGCACGACTGGAGCAGAGCGGCGAACCGAACTGCAATTTCGTTCGTGCGCTGCAGAACTTGCTGGTAGCAGTCGGCAGCAGCGAAGTGGAGGAAGCTCCCTCGGCAGTTGGAGTGCCCACAGAGGCAAACGGCCGACATGTACTCCTCGACAGATTCCGTCACGGCGTTGTAGTCGAAAGTCACCTGCGCCGAGCAAAATGAAGCGAATTTACAAATGTTTGAGAGGCGAGCGAGCCACAAGCGAATGAAATTGAGTGATGTAATGTTAGTTTAGTAGTGGCTCGTACTCTCGTCTTCAAAATGCTCGCTCGCTTCGCTCGCTCACCTCCTCCCCGTACGCTATGTCGCGAACGGTCGTCATGGCAAGAGCAAGGGAGTTGTCAACCGACACGACCTTGACCTCGCAGGCTGGGTTGCAGGAGTGAGAGAGGTTGGAGCCCATTGAAGCCTTCCGGGAGGCGTCCACGAAGAGGAGGCCGTACCCGCGCGGGTCCGACTTGGGTCGTTCGAGAGCCATGTTGTAAAACTCAGGGAGTTCAGGCTGCATCCCACAGCGCTCCTGAGTCTTCTCCACCGCCTCCTGCTTCTCGCTCCACCTCCAAGAAGGATAAACTTCGCCCCTGTAGTAAGTGACCAAGCTACCTTCCTTGATTCCAGCGGTGTCCGTTACCACGGCACCGTGCCCTTTGGGATGCACCCGAAAACCCTCTTCCCCGAGAACGTCGAAAGCGACAATTAGCATTGCCGCACTTTCCTTGACCCAGGTCGGAGCGTTCATGATTTTGCTGCGGTAAAAGCTAATATCGGCGTGCTCTGGCTTAGCAGGGGTGCAGTTCAGCAGCGCAAAGGTGTGTTTCATCACGTGCGCGTCGTTTTCGGGCATTGCGTTGATCGTTGGGAGCAGGAAAGTGTCGACGAAGAGCTTGATTTGGGACTCGGCGAGGAGCTTGGAGAGAAAGTTCGTGACGTTTTTGTGCGTGTAACCGTCTGCACCGAGCGAAGCGAGGTGGATTTTTAATGAAGCAAGAGAAAAACGAATGCATCGAGTCAAAAGAATGTAATTGAGTGGAATAATGTTAGTTTAGTAGTGGATGTAGCCATTTCGCGGGTGTTGATTCATCGCGAGTGATGTATGTTCGTCTTAATCAAGGCTCGCTCGCTTCGCTCGCTCACCTATGCCCCAAACTGGCTGCTCAGAGATTTTGACGTGGTACTTTTGGGAGGGAGTGGTAGCCGCTTGCCGAGCGGTGACGGGCTCGGGCTGCCTGATGACCTTGTTCTCGTTCATGGACTTCTCAATCGTAGCCACAATCATCCAATCCATCGTGAGCAGAACTTGGGCCTTGATGACACCCTCGTCCTTTTTCAAATCGTCCTCTGCCTGCGCCTCGTCGGTGGAGGTGATCTTGCTCAGGCTGTTGCCAAATTTGGTCATCCAGCCCTCGCTGACATCGTCCCTCGAATTCATCGTCGTGACGAAGCCTTCCTCGAGAGAGGTAGTCAGTTCGTAGGCCGCCGATTCCTTGTCCAGCTGGGAGAGGTTGTCACAGACTACGTAAGAAGAGAGCGCCTCATACTGGCGCTCCGGGTAGGGCGTTTTGCGCCACTGCGCCGAGCGAAGCGAAGCGAAGCGTGGCGCATTTGTAATGACGAGCAAAACGAGCGAGCAAAAATAGTTGAGTGGGTTGGTTCAGTAGTGGATGTAGCCATTATGTTTGTAGGCCATTTCGCAAAATCTATCGCTCGAGTCTTCATTGTCGGGAGGACGGTCCAGATCAGGGCCATGATCACGCCAATGTGAAAAAAACAAAACAAAAATGGTGAAAAATAAGACGAATCGCTAAATCGACCACAACTCCAACGCATAACGTCATTGAACACTCAACATTGGGAACGGTAGCTAGTTCTGCTAAGAGCATCTTTTTGTGCGAAGGAGTTGAGCAGGGACGGCCCAAAACACGCCATCTTCCTCAAGGCTCGCTCGCTTCGCTTCGCTCACTCACCTCCTTCTGAAAGTAAGTAGCCTCATTGGTGCAATTTTCGTTTTGGTGGTGAATATAGTTGAAATCGTCCGATTCGAGTAGCTCGCGCTGCGAATGTGCCAATGCGCTAAAGGGTTACTACTAGCTTTTATTTGTGCATATATGTGTGCATACAGAATGAACTCACCTCCTGCCGCGCTTTGATCTGCTCGGCAGTTTTTATGGCCTCCTTCTGGAGCTTGTTAGCCTCGAAACCGAGCTCGCCGCGGCCGACCTTGTACTCAAGGTTCACGGTGTTGGGATCCAGCTTCATAGCCTGGTCGGTTAGAGTAGTGATGTCGAAAATGAATTTATCCCATGCGATCTTTCTGGTGGTTTTCACGAACATAAGAGGGGAGCACCGGTAGCAGGAGGTGCACGCGGCAGTGGAACATTTTATGGAAGTTGGAAGTGGGCTGTATGTCCGGTCGGTGACATAACGTGACTCGGCAGATGACTGCATCTGTGTTAGGTTTATTTTTTTCAATTTTGAGAAGGGAGAATCGGGAGCGGGGTGGTGGAGTTGAATGCTGTTGGATTTTGGGTCGGGAGAACCGGGAGGGGGGAGTTGACGAGGTATCGCAGAACGCTCCTGGACTTCTAGGTTGGTGGGACAATCAACAAAAAACGCGTACTGATCTGTGTCCATCAGTTGACGCAAGTAAAGCATAAACTCCTTGTAATGTTGTGTCTCGAACAAATTCTTAGCCTGAAACTTCTTTACTCTAGCCCTCGCTGCATCCTCGTCAACTTTCTTCTGAGCGAGCTCCGCAAGCTGAGAAGCAGACAGATGGGCAACCGAGTTGGTTTGCTTCGGCTTTGCATAAGATGGCTTTGCAGATTGCCGGCCAGAAGAGCGTGGCATGAGGTTGTCTGTTAGTTAGTTTTGGAAGGGGGGAATAAAATGGAACTCAAACTATGAAAGCATTTTTTTTGCTTTTTTGTCAGGCCCCAAAGCATATTTCTTGCACCAAACGACACACGATCCTCAATCAATTATAACACACACAGAAAGTTGAGCGAGCGTGAGACAAAAAAATGATGCAAGACGATAATTCGATAATTGATTTTGAGGGCATCATCGATGATGAGGATATTCTTCTCCCTCTCCTGGAAGCTAAGATTCTCTTAGATGACAAGATGTGCTTTGAAGATGACAGCAAGGTGTTTGAGGAGATACACGCGTACACAAAGCGATTCAACATTGCAGTGAACACAAAGAAAGAGTACATTGATCTTGTTCCTCATTTGGATGCTGCCAGGCAACAGCTAGACGCCTACTGGCAGTTCTACGAAGGCGAGGAGGCAAAAATTGAGAAGCATGAAATTGTTGCTTTGATAAATTTGCTGGCGTTGAATAGTGAAGTTGGAGAGCTTAAAGCCGTTGTCCCTACAATGAGGAAGTTTAAGGATGAGCACTTGGAGGAGATTCTGTTGATAGTAAAAAAGTTCCGACGTTCTATAACATAAACTTCAAATAAACAAACAACATTCAAAGTATCAAACCAAACCAAACAACTCTATTAAAATTCTCTCCACCACACAACCACAACCACAAACCAAACCAAGCCAAAACCAAATCTCAAACCACTTAAATATACCTTCATAACCCTAACATGTCAACATAACATCACTGTAGCAGCATAGCAGTTCCGAAACAGGACCGGGAGGCATGCTTCCGCTCATGCCGTAGATGGCCGCATTTCCAGTTAACGGCCCATCGTTCCCCTCAGCAATCACCTCACCCACGCAAGCCTCCAAATCATTAATGAAGTCGACCATGTTGTCGACAGTTCGGCAGGTAACGCACAGGTGGATGCAGCTCGGGTTCTGCAAGGTGTTCAAAGACCAGTTTTTGTCTTTAGACATTTTGTCGCCGACCCTGTATATGTTAAATTTCTTGCTGCCGAAGCAGACAATCATGCTCCTTGGATCACCGAGAAGGTAAAGACCGTCAATGCTGCGGACCGCGTCGGCAATAACCTGGGTGCAGTCCATGATGGCCTGCACTCGGTCGTTGTAGCCGTCCTCGCCCATGGCCATGAGGGAGGCCCAGCAAGCGGCGGAGAGGGCCCCGGGGCGACTGCCAGCAATCGTCGGGGTCACGTAGAGTCCGCCGGTCCACTTTGGGTAGCAGAAGTACTGCGCGCGCCTGAGCTCCTTGTTGCGGTAGAGAATCACCGAGGTGCCCTTGGCGGCATAACCATACTTGTGGGTGTCGACTGACATGGAGGTGACTCCAGGGAGGCGGAAATCGAATTCTCCGCCAAGCTCGTAGCCCATCTTCTGGGCGAAGGGGAGCACGAAGCCGCCGAGGCAGCAGTCCACGTGGAGCCCGATGTTGTGCTGGGGAGTGGGTGTGAGTGAGTGAATGAATTTTGTATTGTTGCAACATTAAATTATATAATCATATTAATCACTCACCTTCAAAGCCAGCTTTGACAACGCCTCAATGTCGTCAATCACTCCCTGGGGAAAGGAAGGGGCGGACGCGTAAAGCATTATTGTGTCGGCGGTGATGGCCCTCGCCATGGCCCCCACGTCCAGCTTGAAGGTCTTCGGGTCAGTCCCAACCTTGACATTCCTGCACGACAGCAATTCGCAAGCCTTGTCAATCGCCGCATGGGCACTGACACAAGAGACGATTTCAAAGTGCTTGACGCCCTTTCTAAGCCCGAAAAATTCGCGGTGCGCCTTGGCAGCGAGAATTATCGATTCGGTTCCGCCAGAGGAGACGCAGCCGACCACCGAGGAAACGCCGCCGTCGAGCATTGAAGCTGTCATGCTATTGAGAATTTGAGGGTTGGTGGTGAGTTTAAATAATTTCCAATTTGCGACGCCGAGCGGTAGCGAGGGAGGAGCCTGCGTCCATCAAGCCGAGCGCAGCGAAAAGCCGAGCGTAACGAACTCAAAAAATCTAAAAAATTGCGCTCACTCACCTGCAAACTTCCGCCTCAAACTGGTTAACCGAAGGCCATATGTCTGGGTGGAGAGGGTTACTGAGGGAGAAAGCCTTGTAGACCTCCGACAGCATTTCAGTATGCTCCTTCTCGCCACAGTAAACAGCTCCGGACACCAATCCATCCTGCCACTTGACGTTTTCAATCTTGGCTCGAGCCTTGATATCCTTGAGAATTGCAGACGGCTCGAGTCCCTTGGAAGGTAGGGAGCGAGTGATGGTCCGATCCGCGTCCTTCAGATCGCGGTTGAGGTCGAGAACCATCTTGTCTTCCTCCTTCTGGAGCTCCTTCTGGACGAATGGGAGCTTCTTGAGTTGGAAAAAGGTCTCTGAAATGAATGACTCCTTCAACTCAGTGAAGGTAGTACGGCGGATTGCTTGAAGAGTCGTGATAAATTTGTGGACTAGGAGGATTCCTGCGATGTCCAAAATTAGGGAGTTCAATTTGATGGTGATCAAGGAAGGGAGTCCCAGGAAGGTGAAAATTTGTTCATTCAGAATCGTGTATGCCAAGGAGAACAAATTGAATGCATCACCTAAAAGAGAAGAGGACGGAGGTTGTGGCTTGATGAAGTTTCTATACAAAACGAGTAGGACTGTAAGGGGAAACACAGTGTTACGAATGTGGCGAATCGCTCTAGACTGTGTCACAATAAATAAACCACCGATACCAACTCCCGCCACTGTCACGAAATGAACCTCTGACATCATGTGGGAAATTTGGCGAACCCAAAACCAATAATTTTAATTTTCACGCTTGCTGGAGCACGGTGCCCAATTTTTGCCACTAGATCCTACAACATGAGTGCTTTAAGCCTAGGTATGTCATCTTTAGGCCGACGAAGGCCACATCCGTATTCATTACTTTTGCAATTTACTCACTTTGTACTTCTACAACTCAGGAGCAATTTCGGGTGAGATCAAAACTTCTCTTCCTACCATCGAATGCCACCCCCTGGTGCTTTTCTCCATTCTTGACTCCTACAACCGTCGGCCCACAGGCACGAAATCTGTGATTGGCACCCTCCTTGGCGTGACCTCAACCCGAACGGTGGATCTAAACGGCTCACTCTCGACATCTGAGGTTGTGACCGTCACCAATGCGTTCACCGTGCCCCACGAGGTTTTCTCGAACGATTCTCTTGCAATTGGCAAGGATTTCAATCGGCAAATGTTGGAGCTTCACCTTCGTGTGAATCCTAAGGAGTCAATCGTGGGGTGGTTCTCTACGACCACGGAAGACGGCAAATTTGTCGTTGAGACCACGTCCGCCATTCACCAATTTTACTCCGAGGAGGTGAGTCAAGTCAAGTCAGGTCAAGTCTGCCTACGAAACTCCTAAACATGACCCTAAACCAACCCAACCCTCCAACCCCCCCTTTCTTTTTCAGACCGCCAAAGGCAGCAACACTCTCCAGCTCCAGAACAACCAAGCCGTTCACATGGTCGTTGACACATCCATGACGGACGACCGAATAAACTTCAAGGGTTTTGTCAGCGATTCTCTGGTCGTTTGCGGTGCTACCCTTGCCACCTCTTACCACGAAGTGCCCACGAAGGTCGTTGCCACTGACTGCGAGCGTGTGGCTGTTAGCTCCATGATCCAAGATGCGACCAACCCCAATAGGAAAAATAGCTCCAACAACAGTTCCAACAACAACAATAATTCCAACACAGATTCCCTTCTAGAAATGGTGTCAACCTTAAAAGCACATATCGACGCCGTTAACGCTGGCACGAAGCAGAAAGACGAAAAGCTCGGTCAGGAGATTGTCGATGCGCTCGCCGCCATCCCTAAAATCCGTCCGGAAGTTTTCTCCAAGATGTTCCGTGGGAATATGCAGGATTTACTGATGGTGAAATACTTGGCTGAAGTCACCAAAACACAACTCGCCATTAGCGAGAAGTTGAATCAAACTCTGCAGGTTTAAAAATTTCAACAAGATAGGTTCTCTCAAAAATGTTGCTTTATTAATATTTACCAGCAAGACTAAAACACGCGTCGATCGTGTTAAGCACGCTTTCCTTTGCCGTACCTCCCACCACATTCTTCCTCTCAACGCTACTCTCGTAGTTCCAAATTTCCATTACGTCAGCTTCGAACCTGCGTCGACGGGTTAGTGTTTTTCGATTCACTTCGCACGCTCACTCACTCACTCACTCACTCAATCACTCACTCACCTGGAGTCAATCGACTGCAAGTTCTCCAGCGTTAGATCGCCAAAGTTCATACCCCTCTCCTCCGCAAACCGGACGGCAGCGCCACTGATGTGGTGCGTCTCCCTGAAAGGCACATTCTTCCTAACCAAATAATCGGCAAGATCAGTCGCAAGCATTTCCTTGCACAAAGCCTTCTCCATCCCCTCCCTGTTCACCTTCATTGTACTCAATATCCCTGTCAAAATTTGAACGCAATCCTCGACGCTGCGCCGAGCGAAGTCAGGCGCATTTTTTTAATGAAGCAAGAGCAAAACGAGTGAAGCGAGTCAAAAGATTTGAGTGGGTTAGTTTAGTAAAACGTGGGGTTAGAGGTAGCCATTATGTCTGGAGCCATTTTGAGGGATTCATCGCGAGAATTCTCGTCTTCACCAAGGCTCGCTCGCCTCGCTCGCTCACCTGTCCACCGCCTCGAACAACGCCTTTTTGTCCTCCTGGAGATCCTTGTTGTACGCCCTGGGCAGCCCCTTCAAAGTAGCGGTGAACCCCACCGCGCGCCCCAGAGCCATGCCGGCCTTGCCCCTCAACAGCTCCAACGCATCCGGATTCTTCTTCTGCGGCATCAAGCTGCGCCGAGCAAAATGAAGCGAGGCGCATTATTAACGAAGCACGAGAGCAAGAGTGGGTTAGGAGTGGGTTAGGAGTGGGTTAGGAGTGGGTTAGGAGTGGGTTAGGAGTGGGTTAGTCGCTTCACACTCTTCTGTCACAAGGCTCGCTCGCTTCGCTCGCTCACCTGCTCCCGGTCGAGTACAAGTTGCTGATTACGACCTGCTTGTTCAAATTGAAGATGATCACGTCCTCGGCGAACTGGCTCACATGCGTTAGCATCAACGAGTGCCAGAACAGAAACTCGACGACAAAGTCGCGGTCGCACGTCGCATCGAGCGAGTTTAGCGTCAAGCCGCCATCGAACCCAAGCTCGTCAGCAAGAAACTGGCGATCGATCTGGAAGGAGTTTCCCGCGAGAGCACCGCTCCCGAGCGGACTAGTGCTGCACCGCTTTCGCATTTCCGCTAAACGTTCAAGATCCCGCACCAGCGGGACAATGTGACTCATCACCCAGTGGCTGAAACGGATTGGCATCGCAGGCTGCAAGTGGGTGTAGCCAGCCATCAACTCGTGCACATTCTCCTTGGCCAAGCTGCATCCAGCCTCAATGCACTCGCGCAGCAACGACGCAATTTGTGTTTCCGCATCTCTCAGCCAGAGGCGGGTATCAGTAGCCACCTGGTCGTTCCTCGAACGGCCAGTGTGCAGCTTCCCCCCAACGGTTCCAACTATTTCGGTGAGACGCCTCTCGTTAGCAGTGTGAATGTCCTCATCCGAAGGCTGAATCACAAACTTTTCACTCTCCCACTCAGAGTATACGAGCTTCAGGCCTCGTACGAGCTCGAGCGACTCAGCTTCCGTAATTATTTTTTGGGGAGGGAGAGCAAGAGCCTTCGCATACGCGATTGATCCATTCAAATCCTGTCGCCACATTCGTTTGTCAAAGGAGATCGAGTTGTTGAATTTCTCAAACACCGGATCAGACGTGGCGTTGGCGAATCTGCCTCCAGCTGCGAAAAGTCCTCCTCGACTCATGTTGTATATAGCTGTTTTGTGGCTGTTTGAATTGTAGTGTGGCTATAAGAACTGCTCTTTTGGATAGGCTTAAAATCCTTCCAAGATTTTTGGATTATTTCACACAGCGTCCCAAATACTGACCAGCGGCACATTGATAGCTACACCCCATCATCTTCTACCCCTACCATCCCAACCTTACCAACCTTCCGATCTCCTCGACTTGATTTAGATTTTCTGAAATTTCCGAAATCTCGGTCGATGACAATTACACAACCCCCCCCCAACAAAATGCACAGTAATTTTCTCAATACCAACATAAACTTGTTACAGTCCTCCTCAAATCCTGGTCACGAGCTTCGCCAGATCGAGCAAACACTTGTCCATATTTTATCATCTCCCTCCAACCCTAACCCCAACACCAGCTCAATCAACTCCACCAACAACAACATTACCGAGCTCACAACCCTTGGTCAGCAACTCTACATGGAGAACGAGAAAAACATGTATCAGCAAACACCTCCCAATTCCAAACAAAACCAGAATTCAAATGCCACTGAAATGACTGACGACAATTCTGATAATGATTCCCAAATCTCCAAATCTCACGTGCTCGTGAACCTTGTTGCTGTCCGCCTGATATTCGTCGAACATTTCCACCAAACAACCGCGTCCTCAATTCCCACACTCACCCTCTCGCCCCCCAAGCCTCTACGCCTGAACGAGCTGAAGCTCATTTTCGAGGGCTTCACGAATGGGGCTCGACTCCTCCTCAGGAAGGAAAAGTTGCTTTCCTTCTCCTACCTCTCCGTTGCGAACGAGGCAATCAAGGACATCATCGTGAACCACAGCAATTTCGTGACGTCCATGACGTCCGATATTTACGTCAGCATGGCGTTGCTCTGTGAAGGTGAGTGACTGTTGTTTTTTTCATTCTCATTTTGTTCGCAACGACACGACACTTAGCCTAACCCCCCCCC
>BRYC01000259.1:1186-12540 GCA_030267985.1 Parmales sp. scaly parma | reverse complement strand
GATTGCAAGGCCGAGGCGTTGTTCAGGGCGGTGGCGGCTCAGTATGAGCGAATCACCGGAAGTGGCAACGTGCAGAATCTGAGCAACATAGTCTGGGCGTGTGCCACCCTCGGCTATAAATCGGAGGAACTCCTTGAGGCGGTGGCGGCTCAGCACGAGCGAATCACCGCAAGTGGCGACGTGCAGCATCTGAGCAACATAGTCTGGGCGTGTGCCACCCTCGGCTATAAATCGGAGGAACTCCTTAAGGCGGTGGCGTCTCAGCACAAACGAATTGCGAAGGAGGGGAACCTACAGGCCCTGAGCAACATAGTCTGGTCGTGTTCCACCCTCGGCTATAAATCGGAGGAACTCCTTGAGGCGGTGTTGGCTCAGCACGGGCGGATCGCCAAAAGTGACAAGGTGCAGGATATGAGCAACACCTGTTGGGCGTTTGCAACGGCCGGGCACGAGGCCAAGAATTTGTTCAAGGCTGTGGCGGCTCAGCGCGAGCGAATTGCTAGAGACGGAAACGAGCAGAACGTTACGAATACACTGCGGTCCTTCGCGATTGCGGGATACTTGGACGAGGGGAGAGACTTGGTCGAGAAACTGTGGAAGAGGGCGTGTGACGGTCGGCTGCAGTTTAATTTCGAGGACCTGCAGCAGCTTGGGTTGTTCTATGCCGCAGCTCAGATCGAGGGACAGAATCTCAACCTTGAGCAACCGCCCGAATCCCTTCTCGGCCAAATTGAGGCAGCCTTGGCAAAATCAGACGTAACCGTGTCGCAAAATCACCAGCTAGTCTCCGACACCCTGACCAAGCTCAACATCGACCACAAAATGGAGGTCTCACCGTTCGAGAGCAGCAACGTCACCTTCAACACCTCCACCATGCTGAACATCGACATCGTGATTTCCAAGAACGACAACAAAAACATTGCCATTGAGTTCAACGGACCGAGCCACTACATTACATCTCTATGCAGAGGACGTGACGTCGCGAACGGCCAAATGAAGTTCAAACGAAGGCTGTTGGAAAAACTAAATTTCACCGTGGTGAGCATCCACTTGGTTGACTGGCGAAAGGCGAGAGAAGCCAACACAAAGAAAGATTTCTTGCGTAAATTGTTAAAATAGGAATCCTTTTTACATACAAAACTTGGCCCTTAACTCTTTCTAAACATAATTCTTTAGAAATCCACCACCACACCATCCCAATAACGGAGAAGGGCAACAGGAGAAGAAAACAAAAGAGGAGAAGTAGGTGACTAAAAGAAGATCTCCTATTTTAATTCTCTACCACACCACTACCACCACCTCCACCCTAACTACTTTAAAAGTTTCTCCACCTCATCATCTCCAAGCTCGGACAACCGTTTCTCAATCACAGCATCCTCATAAGACTTCAGTTGCTTCGCATAGGTCATGTCCTTGTTCTTCACCCGAATGAGATAGCTGCCCGTCCACGCGCCCATTGCCACTATAATGAACCCGAAGCTTATGAACTTCCCCGACACCAGTGAGTCCATGTGCTGGATTACCGTGAGGTAAAATTGTAGGATTAGAGGAACGACGAAAAGGATCAATGAGAGGAACAGTGCCCCGCCCTTCGTTCCAGGGTCGATGAGCATCGGTAGGTTGGAATTGGACTTGGACTTGGACTTGGACTTGGACTGCTCGGGTTCTGGGCTATTATTTCCTGGGCTGCTATATAGATTTGAGGGGTTCATTATAATTGCTTTCTGATGTCGATGGATTGCGATAAACGTTCGAGCTGGGGAGACAGTGAACGCGGTCCTCCCCTCAAGAATTGACATGAGGATGAGGATGGTGCCGTAAATGATCTGCATCTTGCTGTGTCCAACTTCAAGCGTATGTAGCAGTTTTTTTAAAAAATTATAAATTTTTCTTTTTTTTTGCAGGGTCATTCCTCCATGGCTAATTCCACCCAACTCGTGTTCATAGAGGCCTTGTCGGCAGCCGTAGGCGGTGTTTTCTCCTCGTCTGCTCTGTTCCCCCTCGAACTGATAAAAACACAAGCTCAAGCTCAAGGCTCTCCAGCCCAGTCCTCTTCCTCGCCTTCCTCCTCCCCCACACCCCCACAACCCCCCACAACCCTGCAAATTGCAACTCGAATCTACACCAACGAAGGCATCCTTGGGTTCTGGAAAGACTTCCAGTACTCTGCCCTCCAATCGTCGGTCGAAAAGGGCATCTACTTCCTCGCGTACTCGTTTTTGAAGACAGTCTACACCAGCGTGCTTGGTCCGCCGGCCACCCTTCCCTCGCTGGCCTTGGGGTGCGCTGGCGAGTGGGCGCACCTGCCCGTTTCGATGCCCTTGGACGTTTTGACCACTAGACTGCAGACCAGGGACGACCAGACCAAGAACGAGACGGCTTTCGTTCTGATGAGCCAAATAATAGAGGAGAAGGGGGTGGGAGGTTTGTACAAGGTGAGCGAGCGAAATATAATACTGCGAATCAGTATACTGCGAATCAGTATACTGCGAATCAGTATACTGATTGCGATCGACAAAACTAACATATCCCATTTTTTCGCTCGGCGTCCAGGGGATTGAGGCGTACACCGTGCTGTGCTTCAAGCCGGCGATTCAGTACACCATTTACGAGTACGTGAAGAAGATGGTGTTGGCGGGGAGAAGCGTTGGGCGGAAGCAAAGGGGGGAGGCCACACACGCGGAGCAGAATCTGAGTGCGGTGGAGGTGTTCCTTCTGGGGATGCTGGCCCGCGCGGTGTCTACAGTGGTTTGCTTTCCCTATACTCGCGCCAAGGTGATGATGCAGACGAAGAATAAAGCCAAGGGTGAGAATGAGAATGAGAATGAGAACGAGAACGAGAACGAAAGAGAAAACAAACAACAACCACCCATGACAATCCCAGAAATGCTTAAAATTATGTACGAAGAGGACGGGCTGAAATCCATGTTTCAGGGGCTAGGACCGGAGCTCAGCCGGGGCGTTTTGTCCGCGGCCATCATGCTCATGATCAAGGAGAAGATTAACGAGCGGATTCTGCGAGCGTTCCGTTAAAATTTAATGACACATAAAATAAAAAATTCGCAATTTATTTGAGATACTTCCTCTTCACCTTGCTGAGCCACCATCCAATTTTGAGTGGTTCCTCGTTCACGGTTTTTTGTTTCTTTTTAGTCTGTAGTCTCGCTCAGAATTTGCTCCTCTTCCTCCTCTTCCTCCTTGCGCTTTCCCATCAACAACGACAAGAGCTTGTCCATGTCTGTGGCTTTGGCTGTGGCTGTGGCTGATTCTGTGTAGGTGGAGGAGAGCTGTGAGCCAGCAGCCTCGTCGATCAGCCAGGTGGCATCTTCTCGCAGACCAACGCACGGAAAAGTTTTTGTTGTCTCCTCGGATTTTTCAATGGCACGAGCCATTCCAGCACTCTTCCCCTGGGGGTACTTATCGGAAACACCACCAGCAGCGATGATGACTTCTTTCGCTGCTTTCATCACTGGGAGCGAGAGAGTTATTGAACCTGGGGTTTTGATGGAGACGGGAAGAACCGAATGGTCGACGTTATTTATCGCGGGATGGTTCGGATAGAGCGAGCCGACGTGGCCATCGTCTCCCACGCCAATGAGCATCATGTCGAAAATAGGAACGTTTTGTGAAGATTTGGGGATGTTTGGGTTATTGTGGATCGCGTCGCAATAGTGTTGAGCCTCGAGAGCTGCATCAGATGATCCTGTGAGCACTATAACCTGTGCTCCAGCCTCAATCCAGGAGTCGAGGAAGAGCTTCCGCGCCTTGGCGTGAGTGGAGAGTTCAATGTCGTCCATGTTTACACATTTATGATTTACCCAAACAATAGTCGTATGTGAGCACCAGGAGGGTGGGGAAGAAGGCAGCATCTTCAATATTGACCCCCCAGGGATTGCAAGTGCAAAATGGTTCTTTGCTTTGATTGCTGCTTTTGCCGAAAATTCGACTCGTTGGAAGAGGTTGCTTGCGACTGATTGCACATCAGGGAAGATGTGCACTCGGGAGGGAGGGGCAGGGGGTGTGAGGGAAATGCAGATTTGAAACAGGGTGAAGAGAATGTGAATTTGCATTTCAGGGACAGTAGGCTCTGGCTCTGTGGCTCTCTGGCAATGGCTCTGACTAGAATATTTTGACTGGCTCTAAATTGTGTGGCTTGAGAGGACAGAAGGTGACAAGAAGCAGAAAAAATTAAGAACAGAAAACATGAAAATCTAGTGCCAAAAGTGGATTCTCCCATACGCCATCCCTTTCTTTAAATATTCACTCCACCACCCCCTCCTCTATAGACTAGATGACATCTTTTGTGGCTGATGATGATCTTGCCCAAGCTCTGGCAGAAATGGACATTCCAACATTTGATGACTTCAATGAATCGGACGATGACGATGCCCCCCTAACCTCAAAGGAGGTTTCTCTATATGCAGACTCTCCCCCTTCTCCGTCCCCTTCCACCTTCCCCGTAGCACATCTCTACAAGAGCGTCTACAGCCAAAGCTACTCCCGAACTCCAACCCAGACATCAGCAATAGAATCCTTGGTCCGCGAAATGGGCTTTGAGGGTTACTTATCCTCTCACCCAACGAACAGCTACGGCGGCACCCGCCCTCAGTCCCCCACGGACGAGGAGCGCGACACAATATCCGAGCTTCTCACTGGAGCACCCTTGACCCCCACGCATTCCAACTCCAATTCCAACTCCAACTCGATCGCCCACCCAACAATTTCACATATCTTAACAACCAAATCCCAATCCCAACAAAATAACAACCTCTCCGAACGCGTGATACTCCACCGCGGCAGCCTCAAGAAGCGCGGCACGCAATCAACAATAAAGAAAACGAACTGGAGGGAAGTTATCGTCTTCAGCGATGGCGTAATTGTCTGCAAGGTGAGCGAGCCTTGTTTGTCTCTCCATATGCCATATGCCATATGCCATATACTATACTAATCTTATTAGCCGCAGGACAAGAAAGGAAATCATTCTTCGAAGAATCGGTCTGACAGCTCGACAGCCCAACCCGAAACAGACAACAACAACAATTCAGTCCCACCAACTCTTTCCCCCGCCTCTTCAACTTCGTCGAGGGACTCGTCGAGGGACACTCGGGACTCCTCCCTGAATTCCAACAACTCCCTGGAGTTCAAGCAGTTCGAGCCGTTGTCAGCCTGCCGGATAATAGACCTTGGCTGCATCACGAGTGTGGAAAACGTACGCTATTTGAAAATTCTCCGGATGAGAAAGGAGAAGAAGGAAGCGGGCAAGGAAGGTGAAAGGTGTGTAAGCGAGCTGTGACTGTCAAATTTTGAGTGGTTGAAGAGGTTGTGTGATGGATGGAGTTGGGGTGTTTCAGTGCGTTTCGCCTTGTTTATGGGTTTTTTTAGGTTTCACTTGGCGTGCGGCGGATGGTTTGAGATGGCGTGTTTTTGGACCGTCCCTGAACAACACCTTTGCACAGAAAGATGCGCCTGACCAAACTAGCCACCGTGTCCAATTCTGAGTGTCTACTAAAGGCATTGTGCGTTGGAGTTGTGGTCGTTTTAGTGATTCGCCTTTTTTTAGTTTTCACATTGACGTGCAGATGGCCCTGATCTGGACAGGAGCGTGTAAAGCTGTGAACGAAGCGAGCCAGCAACAAGAATAGACTGTTTGTGACTAGCTCCCTTTAGGATCATTACATATTGAACTAACCTCTGTGCTATGCGCTTGGCTACGCTCGGCTCCTCGCTTCTCTTCTCTTCTCTCACAGCGACGAAGAAGAAGCCGATGACTCATCGTCGCAATCAAAATCGAATGTTTTGGGGGCGCTGAAAAAGGGGATTGGAGGTGGGGCGAGCTTGCTGCGAAACTTTGGCGGAAGCGATGCAAATACGTCGTCGCCATCCGCCACATCATCATCATCATCGTCAAACAGCAATAATGGAGGCGTTTCCGTTGGGGGGGCAATAACGAAAACCAAGCGAACATCAATGTTCGGTTTGCGGAACAAATTGAAGGAAAAATTTGGCGAGAAGGAAGGTACTGTCCCAATGCCAATCGTGGAAGAGGGCAGCACCTCCTCACTCCCGCTCTCGCCCACAACACAAAACGACACTCACCTTCACCACAACAACAGTGAGGCGTTTGAAATCCTCACGCCGACGAGGTCGTACCAGTTCGTTGCCGAGAGCAAGGAAGAAAAGGATCGCTGGGTAAATTTGCTCGGCGCCGCGGCCGTTTTATCTCGCGAATTTTACCGCAAGCAAATGGACAACGGAAAAGGCAATGCCAACGACATTGCCAACGACAATGCCAAAGACAACGATATAATAGAGCACAACAGCTGGAACGGGGGTGGAAACCTGTTCGACCTGCACAAGCTGAGTTACGCGGACATTGTGGAGAGGAGGTTGCCTGGGTGGCCTCATTTGATCAGCATGAACAGCGGGATTTTCACGGCTGCCGTAGTTGGAGATTGTGCAAGATTGAAAGCCATCGTAAAGAGTGTTGCCGCCCTCGAGCTCGAGCTCGATCTCAACAGCTTTGACGAGTTCGGGTACACTGCTCTTCACTATGCCACCATCCACTCCAACCTCTCCTTTGCTGCCGCCCTCCTGGATTACGGCGCTTCTCCGAACAGCTCAACCACGGCCACCCAACTTCGAACGCCGCTCTTCTTCGCAGTTGCCTCGTGCAATCTGAAGATGGTGCACTTGTTAATTGCGAATGGGGGTGAGGTGAGTGAGTGAGCGAGCCGCGAGCGAAGCGAGCCGCGAGCGAAGCGAGCTAGTTACAACTAGTGTATGGCGTTGCTGGCTCGCTTCACTCGCAAGCCTTGAGGAAGACGAGCATACGAGCCACTGGTAAACTAACTTGTTTATGCTTCGCTCCGCTCGGCGCAGGTTTTGAAGAAGGACGTGGTGGGACGAACTCCTATTCACATGATTGTGTGCAACGGCGAGAACGCCAAAAACTCTCCCAAGATAATCAGTGTGTTGCGGTCGATGGGTGCGAGGCAGTTGGATAAACACAACAACACTCGCTCGAACGGAAAAGAAATCACCAACGCGATGGATGGGGGAGGCGACACCCCCCTTCATGCCTGCGCGGTGAAGGGGTTGCCGCGGATAATCCAGGCTCTGTGCAACGAGGGTGGAAATCCGAACACTATTCGGCCGAGCGACGGGCTGACGGCCTTGCAGCTGGCCTGTGCGAAGCCCTTCAGCAAGACCCCAACGGCGGCGCAGAGCGACAGCGACCCGCAGATGTTCAACGTGGAGGTGAGTGAGCGGAGCGGGGGGGGGGGTTGAGGATGACGAGCATAAGAGGCACTTCTTAACTAACAGTATTCCACTCAATTCACTTCGCACCTTCTTCGCTCGGCCGCAGATAATTCGAAATTTGATTAGTTGTGGCAGCTATGTTAATTTGCCAGATGGGAATGGCCACACGCCACTCTACATTCTGGTGGCCGGCGAGCACTCTCAGCTGTTGGTCGCTGGCGAGGAGGATGCTTTGACTTTGGTGTTGAACGAGCAGTGGTTCTTCTCAGTCTTCATGGGCGTCAAGGAGGTGAGCGAGCGGAGCGGGGGGGGGGGTGATGAAGACAAGAAAATGAGCCAAAACTACACTAACATAATTTTCAATTCTTTTTTTCGCTCGCTCCCCTCTGATCCATTAAAAATGCTTACGATCTCGCTTCATTTTGCTCGGCGCAGCTCATCAAGGCTGGCGCGCGGGTGAACGAGGAACTCTTCGCGATGTTGCCGTCGGGCATGGCCGAACCGATCAACTCGTTCATATTGGAGGTGAGCGAGCGAAGCGAGCGAGCCTTGTGACAAAAGAAGAGTGAGTGCGAAGCGAAGCGGCGAAGCGACTAACCCACTCCTAATTCGCTCGGCGCAGTGGACGCATTATAAAATTGAAATAGATGAGCTAGTCAAGTACGCGAGGCACCTGTTTGTGGGGGTCGTCGGTAAGGACGAAATGGTTCCCGACAATTCCTCCGCGGTGTGCTTGTGCTGCGCGAACAAGTTCAGCAGCACAAACAGGCGTCATCACTGCCGAAAATGCGGAGTTTTGGCCTGCAGCAGGTGAGGCTAAGACAATGTATAATTGCTTGCATCCCATCCACTACTAAATTAACATTATTCAACTCAATTTTTGGGCAGCTGCACAAACAAGAAATTGCCCGTGTTCGCGCCAAATAGCGATAAACAGGAACGGGTGTGCGACGGCTGCTTCAACACGACGGTGGGGCACTTGGCCGAGTTGCAGAGTCAGGCCAACGATAGGGCGAAAATCATGAAGGCGTTTGATCAGCAGCATCAGAATAGTAAAAAGGGGAAGGAGGAGGAGGACAGGAGCGAGCTGTTCGAGGGGGCGGCTGATAGCGACGAGGACAGCGACGATGAGTTCTACAGGAAGGGGAGAGGGGGGGCGAGTGGGGGGGCGAATGCGAACGATGCCATTGCAGAAGCAATGCAGAATATGAACAAGAGAGGCGACAAATTGGCCCAAATCGGCGACAAGAGTGAAATGTTGAAGGACGCGGCCAGCGAGTTCTCGCAAATGGCAAAACAGCTTCGGGTGGGTCAGGAAAAGAAGGCAAGTCGGTGGGGTTTCTAACTTTTACTAGGATTAAATCATCTACACGTTCGAAAACTTTTCGCCTGAATTGAAATTATCAGTGAGATGATGGCCTAAATGGAGATCGCGGGCAATTGAAACAGACGTGCCCGGCTGCGGAGGAATCCGAGTCTCGTGGTACCACAAGCGCGTGTTCAAGAAAATGATCTCAGATTCGTTAATCATCATTTCAATTTCACTCTCATCGCCAGAGCAGTTTATGTTTATGTCATCGTCATCGTCATCGTCGCCCCAAGAATCTATGAGCTCCTTAGTCGGTGCACCTTCCAAAGCTTGGATCCAAGAACTTGGCTGTGGCATGTTCCTGCATGCGAAATCTCGTCAGTGTGTTTTCCGCGGCCGGAGAATGAACGCGTCTTGTGGTTATTTCGACCGCAGAAGAACCAAAGCGCATCGCTGTAATGTAACTGTGGTGTTGGCATGGTGTTCTTATTTATAGGAAGTTGATAGCAAAGCAGCTGCGCTGCTCGTGATGCAGCAACATCGTTCTGGAGAATAAAGGATACGTAGCCGCTCTGTGTATTCCCGTCAGCAAAGAAATCAGCAGGGTGGAAGGTCGCAGGAAACTCAGTTATTGGTGGGCAAGGTAGTTCAGGTTCATTTGTTGTTGCAACGTATGAGCATGATTCCAGTCCAAAAGAGGAAAGGTCGTCAGGATTGAGGTTGTAAACTATATTTCTTATTGTTGTTAGTGTTAGAGAAGTTGTGGGGTGGGGATGAGGATTGGGATTGGGATTTGGGATGAAGAGCAATTTGTACTTGTTGAAATATGTGAGCAAGTCGAGATTACTTTCAGTAAAGTGGGAATGGGAGCCAATGTGGGCCATGTGGTGTGAAACCGTAGAAAATGACTTGTTGTGCACCTTAAAATTTTTCCAGGATTTGGATTTCCAATCATATTTAGTAAAACCATAAATTCTAGCTCCCCAGCCCCCTAATTCCAAATCTAAAAACAACATGGCGGATAAAGCAAAGGAAGCGGCAGCAAACGCCTTCAAGAAAGTTCCCAAGATGCCTGCTGGTGGACCACCAATAGCCCTCCTCAAAGCTGGTTTGGGATTAGGTGTGCTTGGCTATGGTGCTGCTAATTCAATGTACAGCGTAGATGCTGGTCACCGCGCGGTTGTGTTCAACCGGTTCACCGGTGTGAAGCCCATCGTGTACGGAGAAGGTTTGAATTTCACGATTCCTTGGGTCGAGTGGCCGACAGTCTTTGACATTCGTACGCGTCCCTGCAACCTCCAAACACAGACTGGTTCCAAGGATCTGCAGAAAATTTTGATTGGTGAGTTTTGATCGTTGACTATTGACTATTTACTATTACATTGTATGTTGCTAATTGTTTGTATTTGCATTTGAGTCTTACACAACCAACTCATAAAATCTAACTCTAACTCTAACCACACCCAAAACCACAACATGCAGGCGTCCGCGTCCTCCACCGTCCCATTCCCGACTCCCTACCCTTCATCCTCACCCGGCTAGGCCCTGACTACGATGCCAAGGTTCTCCCCTCCATCATGAACGAGTGTGCAAAGGCCGTTGTCGCAAAATTCAACGCCTCTGAACTCCTCACGAAGCGAGACCAGGTGTCAAAGGAAATCCGCCAGGAGCTCCAGGATCGAGCTGCCAACTTCCGAATCGTGCTTGAAGACGTAGCCATCACCCACTACGAGTTCTCCTCTGAGTTCAAAAGGGCGGTCGAGGCCAAGCAGGTTGCTAGGCAGGAGGCTGAGCGGTCCAAATACATTGTGCAGAGGGCGTACGACGAGAAGAAAACTATCATCGCGTACTGGCAGGGAGAGGCAGAGTCCACCAAGAAGATTGGTGATGCTGTCAAGAAGAACCCGGGTTTTGTCAACCTGAAGCGGCTCGAGGCTGCACAGGAGATTGCTGATATCGTGAGCAGGAGTGGGAACAAGGTCTTTTTGAATGCTGACAGCTTGTTGCTGAATTTGGCGACTCCTGTGGATGTGGGGGAGGGGAAGAAGGGATGGTTATGAACAAAAGAAAAGCAAATAAAGTCAAAAATGAAGGAATTAAAATTTGTTAATATTTCCCAAAATTTCTTTTAAGTTCCACACCTTTCCACATAACCGCACACCACCACCATATCCACCCCATTTTAGAATCTCACCGAAGAATTATTAACTTCCAATCCACCTCCCCTACACATTAAAAGACAAAAAATAATATATAATAATGGCAACAGCAACCCAAATCCCCACTGCAATCCCTCCCCTCAACTCCATTCGTGCCTGCAGCCTCGCCAACCCCTCGGCCTGCGCGGATTTACCCTCCAACTCTGAAACTTCTGACACCTCAAAATCGTTAGCTGAAACAATTGTAGCTGGTGCTGAAGCAGAGTCTGAAATAGAAATTCCCCCCCCTTCCCCGACCCTCTCCCCCTCCGACCCAGCCGTCATCTCCCTGAAGTTCATCTTCGCCAACAACGACGGTGTGGAGGTAATTTTGAACACCCTCCTCGCCTCCTCCATCCACGACATCAAGTGCCAGCTCATCTCACAGTGGCCCCAAACGATAGCTCCACAACCCGCCGATGTCGACCACCTGCGGCTAGTCAGCATGGGGAAAGGGTTCCTCAAGCCCGACAAGAAGGCGCTAGAGTCGTTCAAGCTGCCCAAGTTCACCACCCACCCCACACCTGTGAATGTCAGCGTTCGGCCACTGGTGACGGGGGGAAAGAAGAGGGCGGGATCGGGGGTGG
>BRYC01000258.1:0-14363 GCA_030267985.1 Parmales sp. scaly parma | reverse complement strand
GGGGGGGGGGGGGGGGGGGCCACCGAGGGTAGAGGATGGGAGGAGGGTTTTGGATTTTGATGAGACTGAGCCCGGGAGGAGGAGGAGAGTTGGGGAAGGAGCCATAACGTACGCTGAGGAGATCTCCGACTATTTTTTGTTTAAAAAATTATCTTAGAAATAAAGAGGTTCTTACGCCCCAAAAAACCCTCCCCTCCTTGTTAAACATGTTAACGATGCTCCGCGACCTCCTCCTAAACACAATCCTAACCAGAACAGCAATCTTCGCCTTCCTCCTCTCGTCCTACGACAAAATGGCTGCAGCTGCCAAGAAGCAGCGTGTCCCAGAACGTGTTCTTTGCCTAGTTTCTGCGTTGGGGGGGTTTTGGGGTCTTTGCCTGTCGTTCGTACTCTTCAACCACAAAATGCGGAAACAAGGTTTTCTCCTGAAAATAATATGCTGTTACTTGCTTAGACTGGTGTTTTGGGGCAATTGATTTGAGCTGAGCTGAGCTGAGCTGAGCTGAGCTGAGCTGAACGCAGCGAGAAACTTCCATCTGGTGGAACATTGGCTCGGCTCCAAAAAAAAACACCAAAAGAATTTAACTCAATAAAAGATTCTTTTACAGCTCTGGCTCCACACAATCTCCATTGAACCTCTTGTAATCCACCCCGTTCATCCAATTTCCGAAGAACTCAAAACTAGCCTCGGGCTTGTACGTCGGCACCATGTGGCCCGCTCCCCTGATGGTTAAGAACTCGAATCCACCCTCGTACTTGGTCACGTAGCCCCCCATTCGTTGACAGTCGTCGATGGTCCACGGCCTCTGCTCCTCTACCTCCTCCAGCCCCAGACTGCTCGTCCAGTTCTGCGCCACGAACGAGTTGATTCCTGGGTCCGTGTCACCTGCACCGAGCGAAGCGAAGCGAAGCGAGGTGCATTTTTAATGAAGCAAGAGCAAAACGAATGAAGCGAGCCAAACAAATTGAGTGGGTTAGTTCAGTAGTGGATGCAGCCATTATGTCTGTGCAAATTTCGCTCGCTCGCTTCGCTCGCTCACCGTTGTAAACCAGCACTTTAATTTCCTCCCCGGCCCACTTTCCAACTGCCAAATCCTCGTAGAACCCCAGCAAACTCTTCTCTGTTAAGTTGTAATTGAACCCGACGCCATTGTCGGACATGAAAAACGCCGCGTTTTCGTCCAAGTGCCACGCCTTCTTGACATCAGGGTGCGCGACGTACTCCTCCATCGCGGTGGTTCCTCCGCATGTGTAGTCGTTCAGTGCACCCCCCGCCTCCAATATTTGCGCCTTGTGCCTGCGCCGAGCAAAATGAAGCGAGGCGCATTTTCAACGAAGGGTTAGTCGCTTCGCACTTTTTTTTGTCACAAGGCGAGCGAAGCGAGCCAGCAACACCATACACTAGTTGTGTCTAACTCGATTCGCTCGCTCGTCGCTTCGCACGCTCACCTCTCATCTCTTTCATATCTCCAGTTCACGTGGCCATTCTTGTTGGCCGCGCTCATCAACCCGTTGGAGTACGTGCAATCATCGTACAACGCGTAGCTGTAGTAGCCGCCGATCGCCTGGTGGATCCTATCGAGGACGTCATTGCAACCATCGGAGAGGGGAAATTCTGTGCTGTGCTTCAGGGCTTTCTCGGTGCACTTGGTGATCATTTCGTCGTAAAGCTTTGTGCTGAACTGGTGGTGTCCGTACATGAAAGTCATATCCCACCAAGGTCCCAGCCCGGTGGCGTCCCCGCAGAGAACTTCCGTTCCTGTACACGCATCGCCAACTGTGCCGAGCAAAATGAAGCGAGGCGCATTTTTAATGAAGCACGAGCGAACCAAACCAAGCGAGCCAAACGAATACGATTTGGGTGGGTTTAGTTTAGTAGTGGGTGTAGCCATTATGTCTGAGCAATTTCGCGAGATCCATAGCGAGATCCATAGCGAGTAAGCTCGTCTTTCTCAAGGGTTGCGAGCCAAGCGAGCTTTGAGCGAAGCAAGCCAGCAAAACCTGTGCTAGTTGCGAATAGATCGCTTCGCTTGCTGTGAGCGAAGCGAGCCAGCAAAACCTGTGCTAGTTGCGAATAGATTGCTTCGCTTGCTGTGAGCGAAGCGAGCCAGCAAAACCTACGCTAGTTGCGAATGGATCGCTTCGCTTGCTGCTCGCTTCGCTCGCTGGCGAGCCAGCAAAACCTACGCTAGCTGCGAATAGCTCGCTTCGCTTGCTGATCGCTTCGCTCGCTGGCTCGCACGCTCGTCTTCCTCAAGGCTCGCTCGCTTCGCTCACTCACCTGCCAGACCCTTCAAATTGATCTTTGTTGACGCGTCGCTATTTGCGTCGTTATCCTCGACGATCGCCCTGGCCATTGTGGGGATATACACCCCAGCGTAACTCTCGCCGCTCAAGTAGAGGCTCTTTGACTTGAGCTCGGGGAACTTCTCGTAGAACGCCTTCATGGCCGCAAGGTTGTTGGCACTTGCTCGCTCGTCGTCCCAGTCACCGCACGAATAACCATCGCCATCAACAGCTTCACAGTAAGAAAACCCAACCGGAGCGGGAGCGTCAAACACAAGGAGGTCGGCAAAATTGCTCCAGCTCGTTGGGTTGGGAAAGAGAGTGGGAATGCCGGTCTTCTTGTACTCATCAGTCTGCGCCCCCGAGCCGAAGAAGGTGCGAGAACGAATTGAGTGGGTTAGTTTATTAGTGGATGTAGCCATTATGTCTGCAGCCATTTCACGAGATCCATCTCGAGTATGCTCGTCTTCCTCAAGGCTTGCAAGCCAGCAAATACTATTCTAGTTGCGACTAGCTCGCTCATGCTCGTCTTCCAAAAGGCTCGCTCACCTGCAGTGAGTCATCGTTGACCTGAATTGGACCAAGCTCAGTGAACCAGCCCATCAAAGAGGATGCGCCCGGTCCTCCGTTGCTCCAAAACAGAAGCTTGGAGGTGTCCGCATCCGGTTGGGAAAGAGTCTGCTTGGCAAAAAGGTAGTGAGTGTTTATGGTTTGCGTCTCGCCTGGCAACTGATAAGTCAGATATCCTGAGTACCAAGGCGAGTCTCCCAAATCCCCAAAACCTGGTAAGTGTTGTATCTTGTCGGCCTCGTAAGAGGCAGACACGGTGGTTAGAAGTCCCAGTGCTATATTCAATTTCATAGCGCGATGGTTTTGTTGTCCAATTATGTCATGACCACTTTTGACTTATTTTGGAAAATTCGAAATTTCGGCGCTGACAAACATTTCTACTTCTCAATTTAATCTCTGCCAGTGATGGCAGAGACAGAAGAATCGGAAGAGGAAGCCAGGAAATTCTTTGAAGAGGAGGAGATGAGATAGTCGAAGAATGAGCAAAACAGCAATTGACAGCTTGGAGGCACAACAAATTATACAGCAACAGCATGCGGAAGAGGCTGCACTTCAACAACCTCAGATGGACCCTCTGCTTCAGCGAAAACAGGCAAGCCGCTCGTTCAGGCTTCTCATGTACTACACAGCAACATTCGGTATAGCTTCTGGGCTGAATATCATAGTTGTATCTGAATATTCCCTTCTTACAGTTTTCAACAACAACGTTGTGTACGCTGCTCAAATCGGGTCATATTCCTCGGCCCTGTTGTACATTACCAGAGTGTTTATCGGAAACCCTATTATGGGCGGAGTGTCCGACTCCCTCGGCCGGCGGCCGGGTTTCGTCGTTTCGACTTTCGCTTGGACCTTCGCCGTCGCCTCCTTTTACATGTTCCCGTCTATCCCTATGATGCTCTTCGGTTCATTTCTTCAAGGCTGCCTCACGCCTGAGCCCATCACTCAGTCTTTTTGCGCTGACCTCACGACGACTTTCACAATGACAGATCAATTCGTCACAAATAAAAGCCAGGTAACTTCCGAAACACATGCAAAGAAAAAAGAGGAAATGACCGTCCAAGAGCAAGCCACGTTCCGAGATCAATTTGCGAAAAAGTCAGCCAAGCTCATCGCCACGATTCTCGCCACGTACACTTTCAGCCTCGCTGTCGGAGCTGTGGTGGGCTCGATCCTTTCGATCAAGGAAGAGGAAGAGAGCAAGTCAAGTAACAGCACCAGCAACTCGTTTTGCGACGACGAGGAGGAGGAGGAGGAGGAGGATGCTGGTGGACTTGGACTTAGTTCGGCAGACGACGCCAGTCACCTCGATGGTGCGTTCAAAGCTGCAATTTTTATGGGTTTCGTCTGCCTTGGGGTCACCTGCATGATGGGCGCCAAGGGCGACGGCACAAAACACGGAGGCGGTAATGTGACCAAGATCGATGAGTTCGACCCGAGGAAGGCTTGGCTGACCTCAATGATGTACGTCAAGGACGTCATGTGGCCGTCAACGTACGTGAGGTCATTGTGCGTCCTCCTTTTCGTTTCGAAAAGTTTGGAGTATGGTGCGTTGGGGATCTTCTACTTCTATGGGAAGTGGCAGTTTGGCTGGAAAGCAACCGATTATGGAATTTTCGTCGTGGTGATTTTGTTCGCCAACGCATTTGCGAACACAGTCATGGTGAGCGAGTGAAGCGAGCGAGCCTTGATGAAGACGAGCATACTCGCGACTAAACTAATCTACTCAACTATTTTTGCTCGCTCGCTGCTAACACCAGGTCCGATTCTTCAACAAACTCTTCTCGGACCAGTGGGACGGAGGAGCAATCTGCATGTTGTTACTCACGGCGGAGTTCCTCGGGTACGCTGTCGCTGAGACGGCTTCAGCCTTCACACTTGTTGCCGTCATCAACACTCTGAACTTTCTATTTTCTATCATCAAGGGAAAGATGCTGTCAAAGTTCGAGCCGGAGGAGTTCGGAAAGGTCGCGGGAGGACAGGAAATACTGCTGTCGTGCGGGGCGATCGTTGGGCCGCTGCTGACAGCGGCCATGTTCGCCTGGGGGGTGGGCCAGACCGGGCTAGAGGAGTGCGCGCTGGGGACGGATAAGCATTATTGGGAGCCGGCAGCGCCGTGGTTCTTCTGCGCGTTCGGCGTTGCAGCGCTAGGACTCTGCGTCCCGATGCTGAAGAGGCTGGAGAGAGAGGCGGGGGGGGCAATTTAATGTAAATGTAATAAATAGAACAAAGAGGAAATTCAAATATGATTGTATTATTTTTATTATTTTTCATTCCAGGTTGTTGGGTGAAATCGTTTTTTCAAGCAGTTTAAAGCAGAGAAGCAAAGAAGTTTTGACCGCAGTGTGATGCGGAGCGCTGTGTATGCGGGGGCTAAGTTTAGGAAAAGGCTAGAGGTTGACATTTAGTTTTTTTTAATTTTCAAATTAAATCTTGAAAAAAGCTTGACCTTCGCCGCTTCGCTCCCCCAATAGCCTCAAACACTTCGACGGGCAAGAACTCGTCCCAAATTTTATCCACCAAGAACCACTCCTCATTCTCGATCCGCCACCTGTCAACGTTTTCCCCTACCCAAATCTTTATTTCGTCCTCGATTCCGTTTATGTAGCTCCGGCGATTATCGAACGCCGCATCGAACTTCGCGAAATCGCCCTCACTGTTTCGGAATAATTCGACGGTGTATTGAGGTGCCGTCTCCGAGCTGAAGAACGTCGTTATGTAGCTCCTGTCGATCGAACAAAAGAAAAGCCCGTAAAGCACTAACCAAAGTCCGAAGCTACACATCAACAAGATTTTCAGCTGCTCCTTATTCTCCCCCTCGTAAAACGAAAGTGCGACGAAGGGCATGATTTGCGCCCAGAGCATGCTTGCGCTGAACGCCACCCCACCTAAATCAATTGGGTGGCGGAATTGCACGCAACCCTGTTTTGCAAGCAAAGTTAGTGACGAATACGAATGCGGATTTGATGACGCTCGCACTCCCACTCACCGTGAAGTCCGTTACTATTTTCACGAACGTCCGCACTAGAAAAGCCAGCACGACACTCGAAATGCCCTCTAGCCTCACCCAAAAGTAGAAATCTCGCCTGAGCAGCTTGTACAGGAGGAAAGCTCCCACTTCTTCGACGAAGAACCTCAGCGCGAGGTTCAAATCAACCACAGCCAAAATAGCGTAGCCCAAGCTCCGGCTCAAGTTTTGTATCGTGCTGATCATTGTCATGAGCAAAAACGTCCACCCTCTCCTACCATCCTTTATGTACCCGTAAAATTTTGGATTCTTCTGTCTTTGCTTTTTGTTCGTATCAACATCGTAGGCAAACATGGCGCTCGTCAACCCAGTCATGAAGGCGGAAATAATAATCGAAATTATTGCCCCGCTGCCGCTCCCTAGGCTCGGGTTGAGCAGCAGCACGTAGCACTGCAGCACGCACCCGGGGATGCTCTCCGTCGCCAGCTCAGATATCTTGTTGTAAACACTTTCGGTCCTGCTGTCGACAATTGTCTCAGCATCATTGCGCTTTTGGTTGACGCGCCACGCATCGACAAACGGCCTCAGAAACAATATAGTGATGAGAACCTCTTTCAGCTTTGTTTTCCACCCCTTCTTCTTGTACACCACTAGCAACGCTAATAGGAGTTGTATAACCACGTTGGTGGCGATCATGGCGATCATCGTGTTTGCGTTGCTGTGGAGGCCATTCACCTTGTACAGGTAAATCATGTACACGTCAGTAACAGTGTCGACGGTCGTGAGCGTAAGTACAACCTCCTTCATGTTTGATAGTGTTGTTGGTTGTAGCTTCTCTCGTACCCCTCCTGCTGCTGCCTCGTTCAGCTGTTGGAGGGCGCGTCTTGGGATGAACTCATCTGGAATTTGGGAAAGAAATCCCGGTGTGAACCAATCCATGCCCACAAACTCGTGCCAGTGCTCGAACGTGTACGCCTTGACCTCCTCCTTGATCGGTTGGATGAAACTGGGGGGAGGGGGTTGGGGTGGTGGGGTGGGTGAGTGGTGGCTCGCTTCGATCGCTCTCTGCTACTCGGCTTCGCTCCCTTTTACTCACCTGATGTGGTTGTCGAATGCGGTGAGCAATTTTGTCTGGGGGTCGTCGGAAGCCCGGAAAGAATCGATTGTAAACTGCCAGCCTGTCACTGTGCTTGTGAAAGTGTTCCAAAACTCTTTTTTTGTGACTCTCAGGAATGCGAGCACGCACAGGAACCAAGAACTTGCCAACACGATGAACACCGTGTTCAACATGTTCACGTCTGCTTTGTCCTCAATATCGCTCGTTCTGTAGAAGGAAAGCGCGACGAAGGGGTAGCATTGACTCACAATTGTTTGGAATGTGAATAAAGCTCCTCCCGCGAGCTTCGGTCCCCGAGCGTGAATCATGCCTGTGTAGTCCACAAGCACCTTGACCACACTGTGGGTAACGCCTGCGATCATGAACTTGAGAGTGCCTTCAAGGCCGGCGATCCAAAGGACGTAGTCTCTCCTCCCCACCTTGTAAAGATGGTACAGCGCTACCTCAATTAGGATGACGCCGAACGTTAGCCTCTCGCTCACTGAGAACAGTAGCGCGGTGCCAATTGTGCGGCTGAGGTTGTGGAATGCGGCGAGCAGAATCTGCGCCAAGCGAATCAAATGTTAGTTTAGCTCGTTTCCACCCCCCCCCCCCGCTCCGCTCCCGCTCGCTCACCTGAAGAATGAACGTGATCATTCGTTCCGTGTTGCTGTCCTTGATGTAGCCGTAGAACAGTGGCACTTCCTTCCTGTTTGCCACAGACACCTCCATGTCGTACGAGATAATGGCGCTCGCAAAACCGGTTGTTAGGGTGCTGATCAAAATCGAGATCAAGAGAAATAATGTCTTCTCCGGGGAATTGATGAAAAAGTAGGCTTGGAGGAGCCCCCCGGGTATGCTCTCGAACGCGAGTTCTGTCCCTTTTCCAAACGCCATCTCTACAAGAGGAATCAATGTCGCATCTTCGTCCTCGTGGCCGGTCGCCACTCTGTATGCGTCCACTCCAGGTTTCAAAAATGTGACGACGAACGCCAATTCTCGCAAAATCACCCATTTGCTCTTCTTCCTGTTCTGCGCGTATGTGAAAAGAAGCTGTACCGCCATGTTACTGCCAATCATGGCCATTAGTGAGTAAGCGCCCTTCGTGTTCCCGCTCGCTCGGTACGAGTTGATGACACCTGTGTCGGTGATCATGTCCATGATTGAGAGCCCCGCCCCAAGCCCGACCCGCCACTTCAGTCCTAGATTGCTACTCTTCAGTAGCCCCTTCGCGATGGCGTTCATCATGGGCTCGAACCAATCTGTTTCCATCAAATCCTTCAGTTGTTTATTGTCCTTAGCCCAAGCGTCCACCGCGGCGGATGGCTCTGTCGTTGTGAGGAGAAACATGGCGAACGATTTGCCGATCTTGACTGCTTCACTTTTTGAGGTGTTTTCGTTTTCGTTTCCGGTAGGTCCCATAATCGCCGGCGCTATGTCAACCTTGCTGTTGGTCTTGGTGATTCCTAAGCTAAAACTAAAACCAACTATACCCGACTTAATCTTGCTAAACGTAGCTTTTGCCCTTTGTCTCGTTTCGCCCACATCAACAATTTTGTTCTGTAGGATGTGGATCAGCATGCTTTCGAAGTGCGGAAAGAGATGAGGAAGGAGCTGCTTCAAGTCTTTCGACGTACCCACCACACGGGTCACCCGCTGCTCGAGGGGTTCATTGGCAAGCCTGGAAGTTAGAGCTGTTCCAAAATTCTTGCCATCTACTGCTGTCAAGGAGCTGGGGTTGGGGGGAGACATGGGGGCGGTGTCATTGAGTGCTGGGACAACCTCTAATGGAATACCCATCATCATGATGCTTCTATTCAACACAAAATTGGATTTGTGGAGCAAGATTTTATTGTGAAGCGAAAAAAAGTTTTTTTTTAAGTCTTTCAAGCTAGACAGACACCAATATTGGATCGCAAAATTCCAAAAAAATCCCAAAGAATTAGTGTAAGATAGCTCATTACACAAACTTTTTACAATATAAATGCTTTCACCCCTCCTCCTCGTCATCGCTCTCCCCGAACGGATTTATGAAGACGAATTCCCCCGTCATTGCGATATCTTCCTCCTCCCCCTTCCCCTCCCCATCCGCCCTCTCCGCCCTCACAACCGGGTCGTCAAGCACGCTTTTCGGTTTCGCGTTCCACTCGACGTCCTGCCAGTACACTAAGTCCAACCTCCTGTCGTACCACTCCTTGAAGTTCCCCAAGCATCTAACCTCCTCGCTCCTCGCCACCCTGTTTTTCCAGACAGCCTTCCAGCTGCTCGGTGGCACCCACCTGCACTTGCTCGTCAACACGTTGAACCAGAATTTCTCGAACTTGGCTCCCCTCGCTTCCTTATCGATCATGATCACCCACTCGCCCCACTCAGCCTTCTCCTCGAACACTTTGCTCCGGCTCTCTACCGTTCCGTTCGGCCCGATGTCCTCCTTGAAGTACAGCCCGCCGGGCAGTTGGTTCTCCAAGAAGTCTGCGTAGTTCTTTGTCACCAGCTTGTCGTTTGGAGCGTACCGAATGGCCATCCGGTACAGCCTGTCCGCGAGCTCGTAGTTCGCCTTGATGCACTGCTGCACCAACGCGTAGTTCAACAACGCTAGCCGGTTGCTCGGGTTTTGGATTACGCCGAAGTGGAAGAACGAGTCTTCGCAAACCTGAAACTTGTCCCCATTACTGTCCCTGCTCTGTGCATTTCTCAGCATGTCCTGGCACTTGTCCCAACTCTGCTGCCTTAGCGGCTCACTGCTGGCCAATGCGAACAGCGCATATGCCCTCAGCAGCACGGGGTTCTCCGGGCTCATCTTCAACGCAATCTTGTAGAGCTTCTTCCCTAGGTCAAAGTCAAAGGTGTGCGTGTGCTGCAGCAAGGCGTAGTTCACTACGCTGCTCAGCTTGTCCGGGTACTCCACGTACTTCTCCTCCGCTTCATTCTGAAATTTGATGGCCTTGATCATTTCTCCCAGCGTCGGACTTCCGAGCGCCTTCCCCAAATGACTCTTGGCGCACTTCTGTATAACATTTGCGTTCTCGTTCTGACTTAGGTAACTCTCCTGTCCGGTCCACTCGTTGATCCACAGTAGTTTCCTGCGCCGAGCGAAGAAGGCGCCAAAACGAATTAAGTGGGTTAGCTAGCTAGCAGTACAGTGGGTGGGTTTAGCCATTTCCGCTCGTTCGCTCGCTCACCTCTCTTCGCTCTCGTCAACGTCCTTAATCCAGCAATCTTCCGGGTCCTCCAAGTCGTCTTTCCCCAGCCCGATTGGTTTCTCCCAGATCGTGAGCCTGCACAAAACGAGCGAGCCAAACGAATTGAGTGGAATAATATAATGTTAGTTCAGTAGTAGTGTGGATGTTGGATGTGGATGTGGGTGTAGCCATTTCGCTGCTCACCTGTTCGGACTGTTTGGATCGATGTAGTACCACTTCCCAGTACTTCTCTTCATTCTCTTGCTGAACCTCCCGACAATGACAGCCTTGATGTACTGCCTCGCCTTTCGCATCCTCCACAGTCCCTGCAGCTTCTCCGCACTCAAAGTTTTCACTACATCCTGCACGTTGTGCTCGAACATGAGCACGTGCTTCCTGCGCCGAGCGGAAGCGCAGTGAGGCGCATTTTTAATGAAGCACGAGCGAAACGAGCGAACCAAACGATTTGAGTGGGTTAATTTAGTTTTGTTTAGTTTTGTTTTGTTTAGTAGTGGATGTAGCCATTATGTCTGTAGCCATTTCGCGCTCACTCACCTGTTGTAGGTCACCTTGAACCCGCGCTTCGTCCCTACAAAGACTGACAAGTTGCTCAACAAGAACTGCACCAACTCGTACTCGTTCCCTGGCCTCAGCAGCAGCGGTTCCTTATCCATGTAGGTGGTCTCCTCGTTTGCGCCTAGAATGTCCTCCACCGGCCACCCAACGAATTCCGGCAGTTCGATGGAAGCCTCCCTGACTGCGACTGCGAGTTGCGACTGGTCTCCCGTCTGCGGGTTCTCACCCTCACCTTCATCCGAGGGTGGGGTTGCCACGGCCACAATCGCAGTCTCTTCCACAGATACATTCTCGTCCTCATCCTCGTCCTCATCTTCGTCCTCGTCCTCGTCCTCGTCCTCGTCCGCTCCGCCCCCATCGTCCACGCTCGCCAACTTGATTTCTCTGCTCGTCATCTTCTTCTTTTTGGCGCTGGGCGGTTTTTTGTCCTCCTTCTCCGCCTTTACGCTAAGCTCACTCAACCCCTTCACGACGCTCATGCTGTCCCTCTGACGCATCTCCAACCACGCCTCAATAACGTGAACAGCTTCGTGAACCCGTTCAGCTTCGAATTTCACCCCAATCTTGTACAGCTCGATAAGTTTGTGCGCATCGCTGACCTTTGTCCGTTTCGCATTTTCAACTTGTCGAATCTGTTGATGGTGTTAGTAGTGTGCTCTACGGCCCCCCCCTCGGCCCTCGCTCACCTTGCTCAACTCCTCCCGAACCAGCCATTTGTGCAATAAGTGGTTCGGCACGCTCGCCCTCAGGAATTTGCTCGTCTTGGGATCGTAGGCACTGAAGCTAATCGCGTCACTGCTCTTGAACGCCGTGCAAATGTAAAGCCTTCCCTTCATCACAACCAAACCATTTTTCTTCCTGTCGATTGCAATGTGCTGAATGTTGAATCCGCTGCTCAGCATCTGCAGGCCCCTCTCGCTCTGCGCCATGCGGCTGTACTTGAACTGGGGGCGCTTCAGCCTGTTCATCCGGCACTTGAGCCGCATTTTCAGCTTCATCAAGTTCTTGATGTCCATCACTGCGCCGAGCGAAGAGGGTGCGAAGCGAATTAGTGGGTCGTATGGGTCTTCTTCCAAAAGGCTCGCTCGCTTCGATCGCTCACCTTCCTTGTAGCTCACTCCGTTCATCAGCCTGTCCCGCTCGGCATAGCTTCTCATCTCGTCCTCGCTAATTTCGAACCGGAACGAGTCGCTCGTTACCGGCACGTAGACCGTCATCACCACCCCGGCATCAATGCTGCAAAACCTCGGGTCCAGCTTAGTCCAGCTCAAGCAGCACAGAACCCCGTTAATTTTGGTCGTTTCTCTGCACAAAACGAGTGATATAAATAATGTTAATGTTTAGTAAAGGGATGTAGCCGTCTGTAGGCTCGCTCACCTGTAAATAATGAAGTTTTTCCTGAGCTCAGCTGCAGTCCGTTGCTTCTCTCGGTGCAAGCGCTGCACCTCCCTCGCCTCGGCTATCCTCTCCCTCATGTTCGCCATGTAAATATCGTAAACCACGTGCTCGCAGTAGCACCTCGCAATGAGCGTTGCTGCGCTACACCTCCTCCTAAACACCCGATCGTCAAACAGCAAGCTCATCCGAGCGAGGAACACGGATCGGTAGACAACTCTCCGGACCAGTCTTTGAATGTTTATTGCGCTCTTCCTCATCTTCAAGTACTTCCTCCACACCACCAGACGACGCACATCCGCCTGGGTCCGAATCGTTGCGCACTGAATGACCGCCTCCTGGGTCATGGCCATCCTGGGTTTGTGAATGAGAATGGGAATGGGAATGGGAATGGGAATGGGAATGGGAATGGGTTAGTTTTCGTTCTCGTTCAGCCGCTCGCCGCTTGCCGCTCGCCGCTCGCGCCGCTCACCTCTTGGCCTCCCGCCAGCACGCCTTGTTAATCTCCTTAACCATCACAACGTGGTTAAGCAGGCACTCGTTCATCGCCTTATTCGCATCGGCGTAGTGCGGAAACCGCAAGCTCGCAATCTCCATGAGAGCGTGCTTAAACCCTTCAATCTTGATGACCCTCGCCGGCCCCCTCCCACCACCGCTCTTGTTCTTACTAACCTGCCTCGCAAACGCCAAATCTATGTGGGTGTTCGCCTTCCTCTGCTCGTGCTTGGGAAACAGCTCAATCTCCCTCATGAACTTCGCCCACTTCATCCCCTCAACCTCCATGCTAGGCGGCTGCATCCCGCAGATAAACTTAAACGCCTCGTCGATAATCTTATCGGCCGGAATCTTCGGAAAGTAGTCAACCCGCTGCTGGTGCTTGAACCTCAACCTCAGCTCCCTGTCCTCCGCCCCCCCCCCCGCCACGTCGAACTTGGGGCCGTTGCCCCCGCCCCAGCCCCCGTCCTTGCAGCTCCTCTCCAGGTCCGCCCACCGAGCCCCCACGCCGAAGTGCCGCTCCGCCTGCTCGCTCCTCGCGAAGTCCTCCCCGTACCCGACCTCCCCGTTGTCGTACTCCCTCCGCCACCTCCGCCTGTTGTCGTCGGCCTTGGGGACCAGCCTCCAGATCTGGAGGTTCCGACCCAGGGCGGAGCGCCCCGGCGAACCGGTGCCGGCACAGCCGGCGTTGTTAGCCGAGTGGGGGGGGGGTGAAGAGTCGCTGCACGCTGCGGAGCTGGAGCTGTCGCTGTCCCCGCTGCCATTGTCATTATTCTCGTTAACAGAACCGTAACCGTTACCGTAACCGTTACCGTAACCGTTACCGTAACCGTTACCGTTACCAAGACCGTCGCCGTCGTCCCCCTCCGCTCCCTTGCTCCTGCCCCCTTCGTCCTCGGGCTTAACCCCCCCGCGATCCGCCTTATCCGCGCGCCTTAGCTTCTCCCCCAGCTTGCTCGGCCTCTTGAACAGGGGCTTTTGGCTCCTCCTCTTCCCGGGACTTGGCGGCAAGGCCGCCGAGCCGGCACCACCACCACCACCACCACCACCACCACCCGACTTCTTCTTCATGCTGGCTCTGCTCGGGCTCCCGACCCCCGCCTGGCTCCCTCCAATGCCGTTGCCGTTGCCGTTGCCGTTCCCGCTCCCGCTCCCCCCCCCGTCCTTCCCCTCCCTCCTCCTCCCTCCCTTCCCCCCCCCCCCACCACCCCGCTTGCCCTTGCCCCTGCCCCTCCCCCTGTGCTTCGCCTGCGTCCTCGTGTCCCCCGCCCCGAACGCCTCCTCGAGGGTGAAGCCCCGCGAGGGCGAGGCCGACGCGACCGCCCGGGGGGGGGTGGTGGTGGTGGTGGTGGTGGGGGTGGAGGGGGCGGTGGTGGGGGGGTTGGCCGGCGACGACGACGACGGCGACGACGACGGCGGCTTCGACGCCGACAAGGCCGCCCCACCACCGGCGTTCCCCGACCCCTTGACTCTCTCCCCTCCCACCGCCCCCTTCTCCTTCTCCTTCTCCTCGTCCTCCCTCCTCTTCAGCTCCCTCCGAAGGCTCCTGATGACCTCCCCCTGCCGTCGAATCTGGTCCTTGACCTTGTCGCTCACCTCCTCCCCCTCCTCCTCCTCCTCCTCGAGCTCGCTAGCCTCGCCAACCCCTTCCTCACTGGCCTCACCGCCGCCCCCTTCCGCACTGGCCCCCCCCCCACCACCACCAACAACACCACCACCACCCACAGCAACAACCCTCAAATCCCTCCCAAACGGGTTCCCCACCCTCACGACGACGACCACCTCCCCCCCCCCCGGG